>JAVTVY010013890.1:0-56115 GCA_036873755.1 Hanleya hanleyi | reverse complement strand
TAATGTTTAACACCCTGCTGAAGGCATTAGGTTAATGCCGCAACGTTGGTAATACAACTGCATTATATCCAGAAGACCAGATTTATTGTTTATTTCCTGACAACATAATGTCTACTGTTCTTCCAGCCACCTAGAGCTGTCCGACAAAAGCCGAAGTGCTCTGACGACATTGCCGTAGAATCAAACACTTCGTATTTGTCGAAAAATGTTCTCTCAGCGACTATTCGGGATGCCAAGCAAAATGTTGCTCAGATCCGATGTCGCAGAGAAGTGGTATTGACCGGCTTATAGAAATGGTTAAAGAAGGAAGTTATCTCTACATAACCACAGGTTTATAGCCAAACCACCCAAAAACAGAAGATAACGTTCAATATATTCAAAACCTAGGCAGTTACAAATCAACAAAAACAATTAGAATTTGGTCAAGTATCCACTTATCAATTCAACGTAACCGACAATGCATCAAAGATACCAGATACTTTACGACGATGCTATCGGAAACAAATATGTATTACCCTTGCTAATTATCATACTCCCTTTGAAAATATTCTACCACAATTGTCAAATATAATGCCATTTTGATTTTTTCTTAAATTTTTCGTGAAATAGAATTATCCTCGATATGCGCAGTGCGTATCCGTTAGAAAAGTAAAGAACAACCTTTTTGATTTAAATCTACAACAGATCCAAATGAGCAAAACAGAATTGTTTAAGACCCGATGTAAGACCATTCCATGAATAGCTGGGTATATAAGACAACTCGTGCTCAGTTTACAGTACCGACAAACTTCCTGCCTACGAAACCCACTTCTAGATTCTGACTCTCGACGGACGTGGTTGCATCGCATGTTTGGGGGATCCTTAACCCCTCACGGCATTAGGATCATTGGTGCATTCCTTCCTTGATGGATTGGTGAAGACTGGGAACACAGGTAGCCTCAGAACTGCCTACTGGGTTGGGTGGTAACCTATCCGGTGGTGGAGTGGAGAGGACTTAAACCTTAAACATGGTGCATGTCCAGAGCCACCAGCGCGAATGTGTTTTGTACTAATTTGTTGCAAATTGGAGTTTTCTTATTCTCGAAGCTGACATTTCTTAAAATTAATATGATTATCTGTATGTTTTCGCTTTGCTGTTCGATTTTCGTGTTAATAAAATAAACTAAAGCTATTTTGCTATATATGTCTCGCTCATTGTGTGGTTCTTCGGCCCCAGTTTTATGCGACTGAGTTTATATTCGCGTTAATATGAATTGTGTGTACCATCATGTTTGTGGCCTAAGCCTTGATAATATAATGAATCATGTGTCTTATCAGCTTACGCCGTTAAATACTCTTGCACTTTATTGATGGGTTTCATGAGAGATTAATCCTTCTCAGCCCTACTGTGTCTCCTAACCACTCTTCCATTTTATTTCAAAGTTGATTTACAAAGGGACATCCGAGAAATAAGTGATCCATATAGCTTCATTTTCATTTTCAAAATACTCAAATTTCTCATTTTCACTGACAGATATTTTATGTAGAAAATGAGGTTGTTTCTGTAATTCTATGAATCAGACGGTATTGGAAGTCTCTAAATTTACTATAGTTATAGCAGTGAAAATTTGCAGAATATATATTTTCCCATCGAAATAACTCGATTTCTCACCTTCTGATTAGGCCCGCATCTGTTCCAGAGAAGGACTACAGGACGTCTTCCTATGACTCCTGCTTCGCTGCGGTAGATCTGTATAATGGGTTAGAGGTGTTATGGTATACCATTGTGGGTTCGTTTTCAGGGATACCACCCGAAACAGTGCCAGGCAGAGAAGTGGTGAAGTTTGACCAGACGGTTGACCTATTATTGCTTAAAGAAGACTTGACTGAAACGAAAAACGTTCGGAGACTGTGACTATCTCATTGTCAACATGAGTGGAGTCGATGAAGGTACGAGGCAAACTATCTTTTATTCGATGGAGAGTTGGAGAGTCGTCATCGACGGTGGCATACAAAGAATATCCACGTCAATAATCCAAAGGGATTTTCCAAAGATAACGGCAAATCTCAGATCATTGGTGCATGATTTTAACCCTATTTGGCCTGGGCTTTTCAGAACCTGTCCAGGCCTGCCCCTCTCTCTTCCCCACTAATTATTTTTCTTACCCCTTCAGCAAGGGAGCTGAAACTTACCACACTATACCCTTAGGTCAATCACTACCAGAAAATGTTAAAAAATCCAAGATGGCCGCTTTGATGACGTCACAGTGACGTCATTTTCAAAAACGGCATTTTTTGGTCGATTCTTCGTCGGATTTTCCAAATTTTATATTTATGCATTTTCCCCGAAAAAACTGCATGATAAATTAGTAAATATTAATGTGGTGTGAAATAAATAGTTTTGCTCACTTTTCATTGCGGAAAAGCAGACATTTTAAAGAAATATGACGAAAACATCACTTTTCTGGTACCCCACGTGGCCGGTATCTTCAATTTGCCCATAATCCTCTGCTCAGTGTGTTATGCAAATAGGCTCAAAATGACCCCAATATGATAAACAGTTGGAGACCCATACCGAACGATGTTGAGAAGAAAGAATCGGTCATGATGGCAAATTTATAAATCTGAAAATTTTGTCAACAGGTTCGAACTTTCCAACATCGTCAGCAAAGTAAACAAAGATCTGTAACAGGCCTTACTGCCATACACAGCAAGCGAGGGTTAGGTGTGTGCAAATGTATGTATCATGACATCGGAACACTGTTGACTGACTAACCTTTGCGAATGACTGACGTGAAGCAGTCGACAAGAGGTAAATTTAAATGGTGTACTCGGGAACTGTCATCTAGTGTTAACGCTATGAAAAATTCATTGTCATGAGTCATTGTCAGCGATCACTGGCGTCAGATCAGATTCCATTATTGAAGAATTTTCGCAGGAATCAATCGAAAAGTCTTCGTCGTTAGCACGCCGAACTCGTTTCTGAAAAAAAAAACGTTTCATGATGTCTTACAGGATATGGAAAATGCTCTAGCTGAGATATGTGTAGACCATTAGCTGAGATGTGTCTAAACCATATTGTTTTGGGATATTTTCCCAGATAGGGACCATAATTGATTTTTTTCTTTTTTTTAACCGACGCGAGAGTATTGGCCGACGTCTTTCTCATTATGCCGATACTCGGTGAATGTTTAAGAATTACAATGCGTTGCATCATGCTAATAATTTGCTATAAGATTTAATTCTTTTCTACTAACAGAAAAATGTTGATAAAAATGTAGGGTAAAACAGTATAGTTTTATAATTTGATATATTCACAATAAATGTTATGATTCGTAACAAAAACTGCATTCACCTTCTTTTAAACGTTCTTCTGCAGACGAACGAGGAGTTTATAACGAATCAGTAAGTGAACATTTATTACATGTAGATTCAATGCTGCATACGCTCTCTAGAGTTTAATGTCTCGCGTATTGGGATATCCTTCGCGAATTTCTCCTTTTCCGCATTTCGTACTGTTGTATTCTTGAAATCGTCTACACGGAGCGTGGTCATGTTTTCCTCTGAATAGTATTCAGACACAAGTTAACAATTCCTAATGCTATATTTTCAATTGTGCAGTTCCCGAATTTCAGTCATTGTTCATAGGAATTGGATTCATCACTTCTAACAATGGCAAGGCAAGTTTAAAGATGAAGATATTCAAAGTAGAGAAGCGCTGAAACACAGCCGTAATGTGTAAGTGCTTTTCCCGTATTTGCCAAGAAGCCTGCCTATGGGTACGTTTTTATTTATATATGTGTGTAACTTTTGATAATTATTTCACATCGGAGTGGTGGACAAAAGTCTACTTTCTCCCATTCGGAACAAGGATAAAGCAAAACTCTTAGTTTCTTACTTCAAGGTTCCGCAAAGAATATTGCCTACGAGCAAATTTCAGTATAAAATAAAATTATTTGACACTGATGTATGTAGGTAATATCAGAACAAACCAGAAGACATGTTGCACATGTTTGTTGAGTGTCCATATGCCGAAAAATTGTGGCATAGAATTATTTAGATAAATGCAGGTTATCATATACCTTACAAATTTGCCAAATCAAAAGTGATGTTTGGTGCTCTGAGAAAGAATTTAGTTATAACCCATGCGATACTGGCAACCGAATATTATATATACACTTGCAGTTTGAGAGGAGAGTTGCCAAAATGAAGCGATTTGTTGAATTTCATAAAGCTTTTTCACAGTGGAAAAAAAGTATTTCACAAAAAGAAATTTTGTAAACTTGTTTGACCGATTTTACTGTCACACTATGTAACTATGTTGAACATAAAAGAATATAAAAAGCTCCTCAAAATAATAAATACTTGGAGATTCACGTCCAAGTCTGAAGTTTTCCTGGTGCACCAGCCATTTTGCAAAGACTGCATAACGAAATTTCTAACCTGTCGATTAAGATATCCTGTGGTATCTTTCTTCCAACATTTTAAATGCTTTATTTCCATTCAAATATATATAGATAGTTCCATATATACATTGAGTGGTCCTCTGATGCGGAGAAGTGGTATACGGAAAAATAACAAATAGCGTTCCTTCTACATCAGTGTATATAATGATGCAGAAAGTCCAGAAATCAATTTTTTTATTTTATATCTATATTGTTTTATCCCATAAATCAGTAAAATTCCATTGCATAAAGCCATGTAATATATTTGGGATCACAAATGGGGGATACATGAGCGAGCAGTTTCATTGGTTGGTGGCGATTTCATTGATGAATTTGAACCAATGAAAAGCTACAACTGCCGGAACTACTTTACTATAGAATCGTCTGCTCCAGTTCAACATGGGCGACCATAACCTAAAAATTGGCGATCTTGTCAAAATTGATAACAACGGTGCCACAAAAATTGTAAACAAACAGCAGAAAGACTAGAGAGAATCCCACGTACCGAATCGTGTCCGTCAGAGCCTGGCAGTGGCACAGTCTTACGGTAGCACTGTCATATATATCATTATCAGACAAGATGGCGTTGTAAAAATTCAACATGAAACATAATAATTTCTCTGGCAATAAATTATATTTTATCCTAATCATAAATAATGAACACAGTCTTTGAAAGCGTCAGTGTAATATATAATTGACAATTTCATATCGCAAAACCTCGTAAGATGTAATAGTGATATTCTCCATTAAAGTATGATATACAAGCCATTGAAAGTAAACCGGAAATGGGAAATTTCCCAAGTCTCCCTTCTCCAAAATGGCTTCGTGCCATACAGTGTCTATCATCGAATGCGCTCAGAAAAATCCAAGGTTATCTTGAGAATTTAGAGCCATCGGTTGATAATAATGACTGATAAATTCAAGAAAGAAAGAAAACTTTCTCCCTAAATATCTTTTGGACCCGGAAAATCCCGTTCTTGGCGAGGATTTGGGGTTACAAAATGAAGCTTCCAGCATATTTGAATGAGCTCCGAAAAATCCATCGTCTTGAGATTTTAGAGCCATCGGTTGATAATAATGTCCGATAAATTCTAGGATGGAAGAACTTTCTGCTCTAGTACCGAAAAATCCCGATGTTGCGAGGATTTGGGTTTAGAAGCAGGTTTAATGACATTGCAAACGCTGCAGGACCATGCAAGCGCCCCTTCGCAGGAAAGCGGCATGGTCTCCGTCACGATCAAACGTCTCTCAATTATGAGAACATGATTTATTGTCCTGTAACGTCGAAACTAATTCAGACGAGGACTAAATAATAACTCTTTGCGAATCCTACTCCACTGAAGTGGTATAGTTCACTGTCAGTACGTAGGACGCATGTTCGAGCATGAGGTGTCGAAAACTGGGGCATTCATAATATAAACATATATTGAATAACCCGGTGGCAATACAGTACACCAAATTGGGTAGAATATAAAATGAGCCTATGATGCCAATGATGTTGCTCATTAGAGCCAACAATACAGAAATTACTGTCATTTACTGGGCTTTACAAAATTCCCTCAATAAATGGATCAGAGTAAATTTTTTCATAATTTGTTGGCAATGAAATGCCAGTGAGATCTAAACCTAGCTCTCAAGTAATGCAATGAAGCCGGATACATTGACCATCCACTCTTAAGTCTTGGTTCGTGAGAGTATTACAACTAGAGGGGAATCATGGATGCGATTGTGCAAGCCGGTCTAAGACTGGAGTTTTGTAAAAAATCTCCATATAGTCCTTGCTAGTTCCAATGGTCTAATACTTCTACTAATTTACCTGATCCTAGGGTCGTTAGGAAAGCATAAAATGCTTGTTAGACCCGTCTTGAAACTGTCATCTATGTATGCGCAGTGAAACAATTAGTGAGGAAATCACCATTCTTATTTTATTAAGGCTAAACCCTCATCTGGGTGGATTCTTTCCATTCAAAATCTGAAAACTATGGATTGAGACTTATACAATATTACCTGGGAACTTCTAGCCTAGGTGTTTCTCTTTTGGGTCAAGTAATATATGTAAAAATGCCCTATAAATGTGCCCTGGCAACAGACTGCAATTGCATTGATTAAATCAAGCTTAGCAATTAAAATACAGACATATTACCTGTATACAGTACACATGCAAGTTGTTTAAATTTCTGTAGCTTCCCTAATACTACAGAATACTTCTCATAGTTTTATAGTAGTCATTTTCATGATATCAACATTTTCATGATAGGGCCTACCAACTATCAGACTGAAAGCCTAGCTGCTCCCAGTTTACTTTACATAACATGTTGCAATAACTTTGCAAACTGCATGAATATATCTATATCCATCTCTACTATGGATAGATTTGAGAACATTGAGAATTACCAATCATCTGCATGAGCCAGATACCTGTTCAGTCAGACATGCCTTTCAGTAATGGATGACTTGGTTTAGATTGGCCAGTTTCCTTGTGCTAAATGAGCTATTATGCATTCAGAATGGTCTTGAACACACTGGTTATAGTCACACACTGAACATTGCTCTAGTGTGGATAACTATTATTACTCGGCTAAATATTTGCAGTAAAACTGCCAGTAAAAATGACCATCTAAATATGCTACTAAATTCAATTGACAGTGATCACATATACACAATACTGTAATGAACTGTGGCACTTGGGCAGACAATTGATATTGTTTTGGCTGTCATCTGACTTGAACTGAATTCAATTAATTAATTTCAAACAGTCACACAGCTATCTAGGAATAATACCTCCAGATTTCCTGAGTTGTTTATGAACTTATTGAAATCCACCAGCATAGCGTTCCAAAAGAAACGCAAGGTGATGTGCATCTCATTAAGGAGATGTGCTTACTTTTCTCTTCAGGTGAAAGTCAAAGCCGACAGGCGCTACAATCCGTTAAAGGGAGAAAACTCACTTCAGGTGATCACAGGGTTGTTCCCCTTGTTCCAAATTGGTCAGCCAGAATTAAATTTATTCTAAATAAAGAATATCAAGATTCCTGTGGATGCAACAATTGATCCTGATACATATGGTACTTGCTGTCATGTATAGTTCAGACAACCCATCAAACATCACATTTTGTGCTGTCTTCGGCGCACAGAATTTTGGACCTAAGAATAGTCTTGCAACTTGGAATATTATAAATAACTTGTTTGTGTGGACAAACTGGTGGGGGGAGTACAGCGTGAGTCATCAGTTGCTACTTGAGATCGCCCATTTGGTTTGTGATCTGACATATAGGCACCCTGTTGTTCATATTTGTATGACTATATTACCAGTCTACTGACTGCGTTGATGCTGTATGTCAATAAAGTTCCATATATAGCCCAACAAATTCATAATTCTAGGGACAGAATCAAATTCCTGTCACAGGCAATTTGGCAACTTGGAAATCGGTGGGGGAGTTTAGAATGAGCGATAACCCCAATAGGTATAACTAGTTGTCAACTGAGATTCACCAAAGGTGAAAGATCTGACATTCTATTGAGGCATAAAAATTCTAGGACATTTTAGCAGTCCCACTGCTAAAACCTGAAGACTCCTTTTCAACAGATATCAGTGGAGTCGGTTAGAGTCAGAGTGCCCCGAATAGGGCTCATGAAATTCATCTTTATGCTTTCAGCATATTTGAATAGTCAATACCACGCGCTCTACAGTTACTATTATAAACGTAACCCAATATGGATTGTCAATAACATTTAAAAAAAAAAAAAAAAAAAAAAAAAAAAAAAAAAAAAAAAAAAAAAAAAAAAAAAAAAAAAAAAAAAAAAAAAAAAAAAAAAAAAATAGATAAAAAAAATAAAAAATAAATAAATAAATAAATAAATAAATAAATAAATAAAAAAAATAAAAAATAAATAAAATAAAATAAATCGGCTCAGCTGCATGTATGAACTGGTTGAGATATATAATGGGTACACAAAGATGTGTTGTAAACTTTAATCTAATATTATTCCTGGGGACGATAATCAGTTCAGATCTCATGCTGTAGCCGAACACCAGTCCGGAAATAGCCTCTAGTATTGGACTTTTGATTTAACAGAGTACTACAGTCTAGTCCTACTAATTGGAGATTATCTCCCTTTCCCAGATATGGATAATATCCACATGCCTTCGAATGTGAAAAGTGTTGGGGCCATGACAGCTCCACCTGGCAACACTGCACACCAAGCCGAGAACTAGCTGATCTATAGTATAGTTAATCAACCCATTCCAAGCCAATATGGCAAAATTTGGTGGCTTTGTCGTCTATGAATGACGCATTTGTTTTCTTCAGGTCAACTCTGTCAAAAATATAGTAGAACAGATCTCTCTTCCTCAATATGATCACATCAGTGGTGTGCCTCTTCACTCATTTGCCAAAGCCTAAATGTACATGCAAATATAGAGAGGATGAACTCAATCGTGAAACCCAATAATTTACATGGTTCACATTGTAGTGCCCTATACTGGAGATGTATTAAGTCGTTAGATCTCATTTATACCTGTTGGGCATTATCATGCAATGCCGGTGTAGTTTACCTGTTCACATTCATTGAGACTGATATAAGATTGTATCCAACAAAGGTACTCTGTCTCCTGCCAGCCAGTTCTTTCGTTGCAGAATATTGAGTTAAGTACTGGGGCTCCTTTGCCAGCCAGTTCTTCTGTTGCGGCATATTGAAATAAGTATTGGGGCTCTTGCCAGCCAGTCCTTCTGCTGCATATTGAGATCCCTAATAGTCACCAGATTCATGCAAGATCTGACATATATCTTAAGAATACCTAACAAGGAGGTGCATGGGTCCAGGGCGATGAATGTTGACAAGAATCCAATCTCGGTGTTGTACAAGTTAATTAAGAATTGTCACTGATAAACTAAGACAACACGGAATATAAATTGTTCAAGCAATATTGGAGGTCTGTGTCAAACATCACTCACCCAGAAGCCCATGCTGTGCCTTGATTATCTTCATAGGAATGTTTAGTACAAATAAAAAAAAAAATAATAATAATAATAATAAAAAATAGAAAAAATAGAACAGATCTAGCAATATAGCCCAGGGCTACTGGTTAAAGGTGCCAAGTAGTCACAGATTTTAGGCCATATTTGGTCTAAGATAAAGTTTACAGCAACTTCCAAAATGTTGACTTTGAACATATCACTATTACATCTTAAGAGGTTTTGCGATATGAACTTGAGAATTTTGCAAGCACACGAAATGTGCGCAATGAAATGCTGATTTCATAAGCAAAACCGAGTAAGATGTAATAGTCCCACCCACCCAACCCAATGTATATCTGAATTCAGGGTGGCTTACATTTAACTAATCTACAGTACTGTATATTGTACATGTATATCCTGAATCTTAATGCATTTTGGATGTTAAGTACTGTAATAACCTAAAGATATCGGAATTGTATTCAAAGTAAGGTTCAACTTGTGAACGTTACAACATTACTGTTTGAAGTACATGTAGTCTAATCTATCTCTGAAGTAGAATTCAATCATCCAAATAAAACGGTTGTGTTGATTGTGCTGGAAAGGACTGATGTACCTCCAATGTGTGATGGTTGAGGGAGATAACTCACAGGAGCATTTAAACATGACATGATCAGGGGAGATAACCCCAAGGAACATTTAACCATCTATAACTTTATATACCAATACACATGTAACTAACATAACATGAACTTTGGTTTATTCGACGAGCATAATATTATAAATCACAAAATAGAATCTTCATATGTCACATGTAACAGTATGAATAATTGTTCTTAGTCACTCTCTTCTCGAACTGTATGGCACTCAGCCATTTTGGAGAAGGGAGACTTGGAAATTTCCCATTTCCGGTTTACTTTCAATGGCTTGTATATCATACTTTAATGGAGAATATCACTATTACGTCATCTTACTCGGTTTTGCTTATGAAATCAGAATTTCATTGCGCACACTTCGTGTGCTTACAAAATTCTCAATTTTCTTCCACAGATTTAGGGAACAACAAAAATATATATATATATATACATTTGTTTTTTTTAAAGTTTTGAGTCTCGGATATACACCTTTTTAATTTAGGCCCGGCTGTGAAGGGGGGTGGTTCATTGAGTTCTGTGATATGATAATTAAGCCCTCTTTCTTGCCAGTGCTTGGTGTAACACTTTCTAGCCAAATGCACAAATAAATCAGATATCAGGACTTAATACCAAGTTGCTGGTTTTAAAATGTGGGTGTTGACTGCCATTGTAATAGCTAAGAAGCTCCAAAGAAGCAAAACTGCTGGATCTACATTAGATCTAAGTAATGTGTTCATACATTTCATATGAATGAGTCACTGGCAATACCATACTACTGAATATGCAAATGAGTCCTGCACTACACTGAATGAACCAATGGCAGACATACAACTTTACTATGGAGCTCTTGATAGGCTACATGCCAGTAAGTGTATGTAAATCAGTATGAAAGTAGGCCTAATGTATGCATACTTGGAGATCCCTCTTTAGAAGACTGGAAAATGGAAGAAAAATAAAAAAAAATGTAAAAAAATAATTAATGATCGGTTAGACCTGAAAGTTTCAAAGGCACAAGTAAAACATAAAAGGATCATAACCTGTAAGTTTCAAGAACTTCCTTGCAATAGTTTTCGAGATACGGCTCGGACAGACGGACAGACACACTGCTAGGGCCACAACAATACTCCTGAGCCCGTAGGGCTGAGGAGTAACAATCCATTTATACGCAATTAGAAACTATAAAAGATAATGACCCAAAAACTTTTTGGAAACTTGTCGATGAACTTACAAATAAAAAAAAAGATACTGATGATATCTCAGATTCACTTGCAACTGACCTACTTAATCACTACACACAAAATTAAACAGTCAGTCTTGGTCAGATGAAGAGGAAGATTCAGATATACTAACAGAAATAAACCAACTGGAAACAGAACGAGAGATCCTGAAGGATCTTGGCGCCCACCATTGTCCGATAATTGTAAGCTAATGACTAGAGGATCTTTTTGTCCATTGTTACTAAGAAAAAACGATTGATTTGTAATTTTGTTTACAGAATTTCGAATCTGAGCGAAAAAGATCGGAAAAGGGACACTGAAAAACACCAAGATATAATCTAAGTTTCAGGAGTTTCAAGATTTCTAGAAACCGTACTTATGTCGGTTGTTATAATACAAGAGAAATGAGCAAAGTTAGTCTGAAAGTGAAAGTACATGTACGGAGGATCCTTCGCCTTTGTTTTGTAGTATTTTTTTTTTTTATTTTTTTTTTTGCACGTGTCATCATTGGGTACTGGAAGCGAGGACCAATCTCTTTGACACTTTGGCATGAGCTATGAAACATACTTAAGATTTCATAATTAGGAACGAATGCTAATTCTGTTCTGTTTACTGGGCTAGTTTGAGATATCTCTTTTAAGATACCATGCTCGAAAATAGTAAGATGGTACAAGGGATCCGGTCTGCGCAGTAATGTTGAAACTTCAAAAGCGCCTGAATCCTGATTATCTCCCTTGGATCAAAACATGCAGTAGTCTACAGTTGTTGAGTTGTGACGTTGAGTCACAAGAGTGACGTCCCTTCATGTAGCCGACCCGCCGGCAGACGAAAGGGTGGAGCAGTTCACTTGCTACTGCATGGACTAAAGAAAACTGATTTAAAATTTGAAGAAATACATTTTAATTCCGAATTATTTGAACTCCTTGATATGGAAGGTGAAGGTATGGATATTCTCTATAGTCAATATATAGAATATGCCCCACCGTTTGATCCGCCGACTCTTGTGATGCAACGTCACAACTCGAGAATACTGTATTAATTTGAAGCGTAACTTGGATTTTCGAATCGGACTAAAAAAGGTATCTTTCACTACTAGGCCCCATGTGGGACCTGTGTATCAAATTTCAGAAAGATCCATGAAATATTTCCTGAGCATTCACGATAACAATGTTTCAAGGGGAAATTCAAGATGGCCGCCTTGTGGCCATATTGGATTTTCGATTCGGACCGAAAAAGGTATCTTGCACAACTAGACAAGGAGAACCTGTGTATCAAATTTAACAAAGACCCATGCAGTAGTTCCTGAGAAATCACGATAACAAAATGGGAAAATCCAAGATGGCCGCCTGGTGACCATATTGGATTTTCGATTCGGACCGAAAAAGGCATCTTGCATATCGAGACCCTAAGGGGAACCTGTGTACCAAATTTGAGAAAGATCCTTGCACTAGTTCCTGAGAAATGACGATAAAGTTTCATGGAGAAATCCAAGATGGTTGCCTGGTGGCCATACTGGATTTTCAAATTGGACCGGGAAAGATATCTTGCACAACTAGACACCAAGGGGAACCTGTGTAACAAATTTGAGAAAGATCCATGCAGTACTTCCTGAGAAATGACGATAAATTTTCATGAGGAAATCCAATATGGCTGCCTGGTGGCCATATTGGATTTTCGAATCGGACCAAAAAAGGTATCTTGCACAACTAAACCCCAAGGGGAAACTGTGTACCAAATTTGAGAAAAATCCATGCAGTAGTTCCTGAGAAATCGCGATAACAAGGTTTCATGGAGAAATCCAACATGGCTGCATTGTGGCCATATTGGATTTTCGATTCGGACCGAAAAAGGTATCTTGCACAACTGGACCCTAAGGGGAACCTGTGTATCAAATTTGAGAAAGATCCATGCAGTACTTCCTGAGAAATGACGATAACAAAGTTTCATGGCGAAATCCAAGATGGCTGCCTGGTGGCCATATTGATTTTCGAATCGGACCAGAAAACGTATCTTGCACAACTAGACCCCAAGGGGAACCTGTGTACCAAATTTGAGAGAGATCCATGCAGTAGTTCCTGAGAAATCGCGATAACAAGGTTTCATGGGGAAATCCAAGATGGCTGCCTGGTGGCCATATTGGATTTTCGAATCGGACCATAAAAGGTACCTTGCACAACTAGACCACAAGAGGAACCTGTGTACCAAATTTGAGAAAGATCCATGCAGTAGTTCCTGAGAAATCGTGATAACAAGATTTCATGGGGAAATCCAAGATGGCTGCCCGGTGGCCATATTGGATTTTCGAATCGGACCAAAAAAGGTATCTTGCGCAACTAGACCCCAAGGGGAACCTGTGTACCAAATTTGAGAAAGATCCATGCAGTAGTTCCTGAGAAATCGCGATAACAAGGTTTCATGGGGAAATCCAAGATGGCTGCCTGGTGGCCATATTGGATTTTCGAATCGGACCAGAAAAGGTATCTTGCACAACTAGACCCCAAGGGGAACCTGTGTACCAAATTTGAGAAAGATCCATGAAGTAGTTCCTGAGAAATCGCGATAACAAGATTTCATGGGGAAATCCAAGATGGCTGCCCGGTGGCCATATTGGATTTTCGAATCGGACCAGAAAAGGTATCTTGCACAACTAGACCCCAAGGGGAACCTGTGTACCAAATTTGAGAAAGATCCATGAAGTAGTTCCTGAGAAATCGCGATAACAGGATTTCATGGGGAAATCCAAGATGGATGCCCGGTGGCCATATTGGATTTTCGAATCGGACCAAAAAAGGTATCTTGCACAACTAGACCCCAAGGGGAACCTGTGTACCAAATTTGAGAAAGATCCATACAGTAGTTCCTGAGAAATGCGATAACAAGGTTTCATGGGGAAATCCAAGATGGCTGCCTGATGGCCATATTGGATTTTCGAATCGGACCAAAAAAGGTATCTTGCACAACTAGACCCCAAGGGGAACCTGTGTACCAAATTTGAGAAAGATCCATGCAGTAGTTCCTGAGAAATCGCGATAACAAGGTTTCATGGGGAAATCCAAGATGGCTGCCTGGTGGCCATATTGGATTTTCGAATCGGACCAAAAAAGGTATCTTGCACAATTAGACTCCAAGGGGAACCTGTGTACCAAATTTGAGAAAGATCCATAAAGTAGTTCCTGAGAAATCGCGATAACAAGAATTGTTTACGGACGGACGACGGACGGACTGACTGACTGAAGCCTCGACGGACGGACGGACGACGGACCACGGACGAAAAGTGATTTGAACAGCCCACCATCTGGTGATGGTGGGCTAAAATCTGAACCTACACTTTTAGATAACCCTATTAAAAGCAGAGAGATTATTGATGCCATTTCAAATCTTAAGAGTAACAAAGCATCTGGACTGGATCAAATAAATAATGAACTGCTCAAATTTAGCAAAGATATTCTATTGTCTCCGATAACCAAATTATTCAATTTGATATTAAATAGTGGTACATTCCCGTCCCAGTGGGGTAAAAGTTACATATCCCCACTTCACAAAAAAGGCTCAAAAATGGAACCTGAAAACTATAGGGGCATATCTATTCTCAGTTGTTTTGCAAAGCTCTTTTCTTCTGTACTAAATTCTAGATTAACACATTTTTTTGAAACCAACAATATTATATCTGATAACCAGTCCGGTTTCAGAAGAGGAAGAAGGACTACAGATAATCTATTTATCCTTAAAACATTGGTCCAAAAATATACTAATTCAAAGAAAAAACTTTATTTAGCCTTTATTGACTTTAAAAAGGCATTTGATACTGTTTGGCATGCTGGCCTACGTTTAAAACTCCTTCGTACTGGAGTTAGAGGAAAATTTTACTCTATTATCAAATCTATATACTCTAACAACCAAACTAGTATTGAACTTAATAGTGCTAGAACAGATTTCTTAACTTCTAACATTGGGGTAAAACAGGGTAATAATCTCAGTCCCACCCTTTTTAATCTTTTCCTCAATGATCTACGCTTCCCCGAAAATACATGCAGTCCTGCTACACTACATGAAAAGAAAATTACACACCTTTTATGGGCAGACGACTTATTAATTATATCGGAAACTCCTGAAGGTCTACAAAATAGTATAAACAAACTAGCCGACTTCTGTAAAAGCTGGCATCTTCAAGTTAACATTAGTAAATCAAACACATTGATTATACAGAAATGTAAACAAAACAATTTGCCCAGATTTATATTAGACTCTCAACTTTTAGAAAAAATCTCTGAATATACATATCTTGGCTGTACTTAAAATAATTATGGCAATTTTACACCTACCCGTGAACGACTATACCAAAAGGCACTGAAAGCACTATTTAAAGTACATACCTCCTTTAATGGAAACAATCCTAGTCCTGGGATTTATAATAAATTATTTGACTCGTTAGTTAAACCAATATTACTATACGGTTCTGAAATTTGGGGAGCTGAGCAAATCTCAAAGTTAACTCATGATACTGACCACTATTATGATCTTATAGATAAGGAACCTTTCGAAAAGGCTCATAACAAATTTTGTAAATTAAATCTACGCGTCAACAAATATACCACAAATTTTATATGTAAAACAGAATTAGATAGACAACCCCTCTCTTTTGATATAAATACGGCTATTTTAAAATACAGAATGAGACTAGAAGATCCAACTTGTAACCCCCTGTTGTCTGATGCCTACAAATGCAGTAAGAATCTAAACGAATCCGGCATGAGGTCCATACTCCATGTAAGAGAGCACGAGATTGGGCCATTACCACTCCTTGTAAGACGACAGTGTAAAAATGACACTTTGATATGTATATTATGTACAGTTTCTCTCGACAGGGGCATTACCCCCCTCCATAAGACGACAGTGTTAAAACGACACATGTGAGGTACCAGGACCATTCTCCTCCCAGGACGATTTTCTATAACGACACTTTAAAACGACACTTTCACTGAATCATCTAAGAACAGCCATGCTTAGAAATCTTGTCAGGGCCATTCTTACTTCTAAGATGACAGTGCTAAAAGGACATCTATGGTGGACTAGCACCACTCTTCTCCCAAAACGACAGTCTAAAAACGACACTTTGAAAGCGATGTATATTTTTTAAAGCAACAGTCTAAAAGCGACACTTCATCAGATATGTATATTTGATAAAGCGACAGTCTATAAACGACACTTTACCAGATATGTATATTTACCCCTTCCATAAGATGACAGTGTTAAAACGACACATGTGAGGTACCAGGACTATTCTCTTTCCAGGACGATTTTCTATAACGACACTCTAAAGCGACAGTCTAAAAACGACACTTTGAAAGTGAAGTATATTTTTTAAAGCGACAGTCTAAAAGCGTCACTTCATCAGATATGTATATTTGATTAAGCGGCAGTCTATAAACGACACTTCATCATATATGTATATTTTATAAAGCGACAGTCTAAAAACGACATTATTTCTCTATACTTTCCATGATGGCACAGTGTATGGACACTCACCTTGAAAGACGACAGTGTAAAAATGACAGTTTCAAAGATATGTATATTATGTAGAGTTTCTCTCGACAGGGGCATTACCCCCTTCCACACGACGACAGTGTTAAAACGACACATGTGAGGTACCAGGACTATTCTCCTCCCACGACAATTTTCTATAACGACACTGTAAAACGACACTTTCTCTGAATCATCAAAGAACAGCCATGCTTATAAATATTGTCAGGGCCATTCTTACTTGTAAGATGACGACAGTCTAAAAACGACACTTTGAAAGCTATGTATATTTTTTAAAGCGACACTTCATCAGATATGTATATTTGATAAAGCGACAGTCTATAAACGACATTATTTCTCTATACTTTCCATGATGGTACAGTGTATGGACACTCACAGCGATACTCTCAAATATTGCCAAGCTTAACTTACATCCCAGATGATGATACTTTCCACCCACATTTACACGAAATGCAATAACATACTGTCAAATGGACTGTTAAAGCGGTGTCACAGAGTATTATGTACATCAACTCCAGTGTCTTAAGCGGGGTTAGGGAGCAATGTCCACCTCATGGACGGTGAAAGCAGGTTTAGGGAGGTACGTTTGTCAATAGTTGTCTTTAAACATGGTTAGCAGGTTAGGGAGCATTCTACATGTATTCCAGTATTAATATTTAATCTCACAAATAACACTGGTTCATCCTCCAATGATAAAAACATGTGTAGCAGGTTTCATAATCATCCACTGACAACTGACAACTTAAGCAAACTTTGTATGTACACATGTACATGTGCAGCCATTTCAGTTATTAACCAAAAACCAATTTTAACATTGGAGCACCCATACAATCCCCTGGGGCACTGCTCATTGCTGGCTGGAATCCCCTTGCTCCATGGAATACCCCACTGCCATATTTTTTTTTATTTCAAAAAACCAAATTTTTTAGTTTGCTTTCAGACCTGCATGCAGGTCTATTCCATTAATAAAGTAACGGTAAGGCAGTAATGTACCTGTACTTCAATATCAAAAGCAGGTTATGGAGTAGTGAGCAAACCAAGATGAGTCAAGCGAGACATATAACAGACTGTTACTTATTCAGTACTAAAACGGGTGACATTCCACTTCCTGGATTTACCGCATACCCATTTCTCCCTCGGGCACTGAAGAGCGGTATGCAGGGGAGAAGAGCAGGAACTATCAAACACAAACCAGATGACGTCATAGTTCTTCTAGGTAAAACAAGCGCATGTGCGAAGCGTATACGAAGAATTAATAGGCTTTAAAGACAGTCTCTTGTAGAGTGATTCGGTGGCCGAGTGGGTTAGAGAGGTCGGCTGTCGGCACGAGGATCGGGTGTTCGATCCCCACTGAGGACAGTCTGTAGTAGCAGTTGGTTAGCTGGAGATGGAGTGCTATCATAGCTCTACCACCACTGGTGCATCAACTGAGTACAGTACAGCATCAAATTCGTGTAAAATATACCTTTCATGCAGTCCTTTTCTTATGCAGCAGCTTGTGCAAATTTTACCTCCTTTTCACACGGCCTAATTGCTACCCACCAATACAACAAACAGAAATAACTTTTTCAAATTTATTCTCTTTGCAACTTCCTTTCTTCAACATAAACATGCATTGTTTGCTGTACAACTAAATCACATTCTGATCAAGGGGCATACAATTCCTTGTTATCTTCTACATATAAACATGCACGACTACATCACATTCTCATCAACGGGTATACTTCACATAACATGGAAATGCACATCTTCGCTAGTCAAGTCCACTGCAACATGAAATTCCTTACGGGGCTAAATTGACTTTTCCAGTATCTTACATGTATCTAGTGGGACTTAAAATCACCAGCAGTTATTCTTAGTGGCAGTGGCATCCCGCTCATGAATTAGGTTTGCAGTTCCTACTTCCACATCGAAAAACACGTAAAACACCAAAAACACGTAGGCAAATCCATGGTAGTAAAAATGAAAAATGTGTACCAATTACGGTAACCATATAGCACACCCTTCTCAACAGACTGACAGCTTATATACTAACAGGCCTCAATTCAAGGTGGTAACCTGTTTTCGGGTTGCCTGGAGGTTGCCATATCATGAAAAATAGTGGTAACCTATTTTCAGGTCCCAATAATTTTGACTGATAATATGACAATAGGTTAATAATTATGCAATAGGTTGCCATAGGTTACCAGTGTAGATTTCATGGTAACCAGTTGAGAGGTTACCATCAGCACTCCTTAAATTGAGGACTGACTAACATTAACATAAAATAACCCATTCAAACTTTTACTGTTATGTCTTATGATATAACTGCGTAACTTAATCAGGCCATTTCTGTTTTCCTCTGCGTAACTGCAAAAGTATCTATCGCTGGAGTTACTGGAGTTACACAATTATGCAGGGTAAATGTAAAACAGAAAGAGTAAATTGCCGGAGTTATGCAGTTATGCTGGAAAAAAAATCATACTTGGTGCATCGAATGTTGTTATGCAGTTATGCTGAGAAAAAGCGAAAGTGTCTTACGGAGGAACTTGATGCTAAAGGTCACATACCGTACAGACATGTATCCACATGGGATTTCTCGACTCTCTATACTACAATCCCTTATCAGGACCTTATTGACCGTCTAAGTTCATTAATAGTATCTGTGTTCAAGAAAACTGATCGTAGATATATTAATGTCGGAAGCCATAAAGCATTCTTTAGCTCTACTACATACAAGAGATATCATTCATCGGATGTTTCTTTGTTTATAGAGTTGCTTGAATTTCTCATTAAAAATATCTATAGTGAAATTTGGCAACACAATATATCAACAGCATATAGGTATTCCAATGGGTACTAATTGCGCACCCCTGTTGGCTGACCTGTATCTGTTCTCTTATGAATATGACTATATGCAGGCACTTCAAAAACCGATCCATTCAAATCCCGTTCCTTCTCATTCACCAAACGCTATATAGACGATATTCTCGCTGTGGATAATCGCTATATAAATGACGCAGTGAAGGATATATATCCACCTTCACTGGATTTGAAGGAAACTACAGATAGCCCTACAGGCACATCATATTTAGATCTATATCTCTATAAAAATGAAGCGGGCATTCTCTCTCGTCGACTTTATGACAAAAGAGATGATTACAATTTCTACATCGTAAACTATCCCTTTCTGGACAGTGATATTCCAGTGGGACCTGCATATGGCGTATACATATCTCGCCTAGTAGCATTTGCTAGATCCTGTGTTAATTGTGACGATTTCAATCAACGTCACAAAACATTGTTGCAGAAACTTATAAAACAGGGCTATTCCTCCAAGCGCCTCCACTCAAAGTTTCTCAAATTTGGCGATACATATCGCATGCTGATAGCAAAATACGAACGTAGCGTGCAAGATCTATGGCGTTACGTTTCGTAACTTGTGTCTAATTCCGCTTAACCCGGGGCTAGGGGCCGTATGAACCCATGTACTTCAAGATCCTCATGGTGCTCATATGAACAGTCACAATCAAAGCGTGACTGAGATACACCATTCTCTAGATAACGACTTTAGAATGATTATTTTGGATTAAGAATACTGATCACTGATCATGTCGGCATCATTGAAAACTGTTGACCGCTTCTCTCTTGCAGGAAACTAGCCTATGTTTATGTATACTATGATTGTCTTTTGAATTTGGTGCTAATACTGTTATATGGATATGGAATAGGTCTTCGGATTATGGACGCAGATATTCTTTAATGGACGACGGCTGAATTATGAATGACGGACTAGACGCTTGTATTACGAAGGTATGCTGAGAAAAAAAAGGGGTCTAATAAAAAGATCATTGTGTGTTTGCACACGAACGCATTTGTCAGTAAGGCCTTTTGTTTTTTATTTGTTGGTTCACGGATTTGAGTGATGAAAACACCAGGTCGACAGGAGGGGGGAAAACCCCCCCAAAAAACACTGTCACACACACACAAAATTACACTCATAGTGTAATAACTTTGATACAGCCGAATACAGTTACATGTATAATAGCATGTAGAAGCCACAGAAAAAAAATATATGCACTTTGTGGAATGTTCAATGAAAGGACATTGATGTCTTCAAAGTGGTTTGACAAGACAAGACTCCTCTGGTTTTGCTGTCTTTTTTCAACATCCTCTCAAAAGAAAACTTTTGATGACCAGAGTTTGTGAAGTTGTACTTAGTACTGACCAGTTTCTGAACTTGTAAATAATTATTGGTCCAAGGGTCATAATTGGGGGCATGTTGTTGTATCTGCAAGATATCTGTATTTACTGAGAGTTAAAAAGTACTCAGTACTTTTCCTATTGACTAATTTTACAAAAGTTTGTAACATTTTATTTATAAAAATGGACGTCCTTTCGGCTGTGAAAAATACATACAAGATTCGGCATCAACAACATGCTACCACGGTACCCATGGCCCCTAAATCACGAAATATAGGCCCCTATATTGGGGTTACGAACAGCTATTGTATGAAGATCGTGACCTTCGCCATATCCATCATAATGGAACAGCTCGCCTGGGTCTGGCGTCCTTGTCAGATAGGATAACTTGAAGGAATTTACTCCGGAACGAGTGCAACACTGACATCGGGGTAGACAGGTCACATTCAGAGACGGCACCATCTTCATGTTTTGACGACTTCACGGAGGAAAGCGTGTCGGCCGACATAATACATTTGCAGACGATGTCCGTGTCGCTGCCGCTCGTTACATTGCTGAAAAGATCTAGTCTCGACTTCCGCCCCTTTCTTTACGACGACACAGATGTAAAACTGCCCGCCATCCCGCCATTTTGTGACAGCGCGCCACAACAACTTTGCAGAATTATCTCCCTGGAAAGGTCCAAAATGGATGCGCGATGTCTACAGATAATTCGTGTCTAAAGTTTCACTCTTCGACAGTATATATTTTTGTATACCTGAGCCTTTTCACTGAGTCATACTGTCGAGAATTGCGATTTTTTTTATCGGAGGATATAAAAATAAGGTCAGTAGCAAATTTGTACGTCGGCGGAAATAAAAAAGGACAAAATCGTGATTTTTTTTCCCCACTTTTCGGAAAAAGTGAGTCGGTGGATCCGTGAACCAACAAATAAAAAACGAAAGGGTTAAGGTCAGTTTTACTGTGTAAAAAATAAAAAGAAGTGGCTTTCACTGGAGGAAATATTGTTTCAGTTGTAGATAGCATTTCTAGGTTAATCACATGCTGCTGATTACATGCACATGTGCTTTCAGTCAGTCATACATTGCTCAATACTTATATAGCATTTCTTGGTTTAACATACACATTACTCTATTCTTTAGCATTATTCACTGGCACTAGTATTTCTAGGTTTAACAGATACATGAAGTGTTTCACGGATTAAATGTTCATTCAGTCTCTCTACATAACTCACAGCATTTCTCGGTTTAACAGATACAGTAGGTACAAATTCTTACAGACTCCATACCATTTCCTGAGTTATGCATCAAGTTACTCAATTATGCTCAACAAAGGGGAATGGTCCATAGTCAAAAGTTATGCTGGTAGGACAAGTGTGGTCTATAGCTGAAGTTAAGCTGAGCAATAAAGAAAGGGTCTGATGAAGTTACGCAGTTACACTCCCAGGAAAAGCGGTTTATAGCCGGAGTTACGCTAAGCAAACGAGAAAGGTCTGACGAAATTACGCAGTTAGGCTGAGCAAAAATAAATGGTCCAGCACCGAAGTTACGCAGTTACGCTGTCCGAAAGAAGTCAAAAGCTGAAGTTACGCAGTTACGCTGTCAGAAAAAGAGAGGGCTATAGCCAGAGTTACGCAGTTACATTGAGCAAAAGAGAAAGGCCTGACGAAGTTACGCAGTTACGCTCTCAGGAAAAGAGGTTTATAGCCAGAGTTACACGGTTACGCTAAGCAAACGAGAAAGGGTCTGCCGAAGTTACGCAGTTATGGTGAACAAAAATAAATGGTCCATCGCCGAAGTTACGCTGTCTGAAAGAGCAGTCTATAGCTGCAGTTACGCAGTCAGAAAAACAGAGGGATAAGCTGGAGTTACGCGGAGCCAAAAATAAATGGTCCAGCGCTGAAGTTATACTGTCTGAAAGAGAGGTCTATAGCTTGATTGCGCAGTTACGCTGACAGAAAAAGAAAGGGGTATAGCTGGAGTTACGCTGAGCCAAAAATAAATGGTCCAGCGCCAAAGTTACGCTGTCCGAAAGAGAGGTCTATAGCTGGAGTTACGCAGTTACAAAAATAGAGGGGGTATAGCTGGAGTTACGCAGTTAAACCGAGCCAAAAATAAATGGTCCAGCATCGAGGTTACGCTGCCCGAAAGAGAGGGCTATAGCCAGAGTGAATGCAGTTAAGCTGAGCAAAAGAGAAAGGCCTGGCGAATTTACGAAGTTGCGCAGTTACACAGAGCAAATATAAATGGTCCATCGCCGAAGTTACGCAGTTACACTGTCTGAAAGAGAGCTCTTTAGCTGGAGTTACGCAATTTCACTGTCAGACAAAGAGAGAGGTATAGCTGGAGTTACGCTAAGCAAAAGAGAAAGGGTCTGATGAAGTTACGCAGTTACGCTGAGCAAAAATAAATGGTCCATTGCCGAAGTTACGCAGTTACACTGTCAGAAAAAAGGAGGACTATAGCCAGAGTTACACTAAGCAAAAAGAGACAGGGTTTGACGAAGTTACGCAGTTACGCTGAGCAAAACTAAATGTTCCATCGCCGAAGTTACGCAGTTACCCTGTCTGAAAGAGAGGTACATAGCTGGAGTTACGTAGTTACGCTGTCAGAAAAAGAGAGGGGTATAGCAAAAGATAAAGGGTCTGACGAAGTTATGCAGTTATGCTGAGCAAAAATAAATGGTCCATTGCCGAAGTTACGCTGTCAGAAAAAGAGAGGGGTATAGCTGGAGTTACGCAGTTACGCTGAGAAAAAGAGAAAGGGGTTGACGAAGTTACGCAGTTATGCTGAGAAAAAATAAATGGTCCATCACCGGAGTTATGCATTTATGCTGTCTGAAAGAGAGGTACATAGCTGGAGTTACGTAGTTACGCTGTCAGGAAAAGAGAGGGGTATAGCTGGAGTTATCCAGTGTTTGCACACGAACGCATATGTCAGTAAGGTCAGTTTTACTGTGTAAAAAATAAAAAGAAGTGGCTTTTACTGGAGGAAATATTGTTTCAGTTGTAGATAGCATTTCTAGGTTAAACACATGCTGCTGATTACATGCACATGTACTGTCAGTCAGTCATACATTGCTCAATAATTATATACCATTTCTTGGTTTAACATACACATTACTCTATTCTTTAGCATTATTCACTGGCACTAGTATTTCTAGGTTTAACAGATACATGAAGTGTTCACGGATTAAATGTTCAAAGTGTGGTCTATAGCTGAAGTTAAGCTGAGCAATAAAGAAAGGGTCTGACGAAGTTACGCAGTTACACTCCCAGGAAAAGAGGGTTATAGCCGGAGTTACGCTAAGCAAAAGAGAAAGGGTCTGGCGAAGTTACGCTCTCAGGAAAACAGGTTTATAGCCGGAGTTACACTAAGCAAACGAGAAAGGGTCTGACGAAGTTACGCAGTTATGGTGAGCAAAAATAAATGGTCCATCGCCGAAGTTACGCTGTCTGAAAGAGCAGTCTATAGCTGCAGTTTCGCAGTTACGCTGTCAGAAAAAGAGAGGGGTATAGCTGGAGTTACGCGGAGCCAAAAATAAATGGCCCAGCGCCAAAGTTACGCTGTCCGAAAGAGAGGTCTATAGCTGGAGTTACGGAGTTACGCTGACAGAAAAAGAAAGGGGTATAGCTGAAGCTACGCTGAGCCAAAAATAAATTGTCCAGCGCCAAAGAGAAAGGCCTGGCGAAGTTACGAAGTTACGCATTTACGCGGAGCAAATATAAATGGTCCATCGCCGAAATACGCAGTTACGCTGTATGAAAGACAGGTCTTTAGCTAGAGTTACGCAATTACGCTGTCAGAAAAAGAGAGAGGTACAGCTGGAGTTACGCTAAGCAAAAGAGAAAGGGTCTGATAAAGTTAAGCAGTTAAGCTGAGCAAAAATAAATGGTCCATTGCCGAAGTTACGCAGTTACGCTGTCAGAAAAAGGGAGGACTATAGCCAGAGTTACACTAAGAAAAAAGAGAAAGGGTTTGACGAAGTTACGCAGTTACGCTGAGCAAAACTAAATGTTCCATCGTCGAAGTAACGCAGTTACCCTGTCTGAAAGAGAGGTACATAGCTGGAGTTACGTAGTTACATTGTACGCTGTCAGAAAAAGAGAGGATTATAGCTGGAGTTACGCAGTTACGCTAAGCAAAAGATAAAGGATCTGACGGAGTTACGCTGAGAAAAAGAGAAAGGATTTAACAAAGTTATGCAGTTATGCTGAGAAAAAATAAATGGTCCGTCACCGGAGTTATGCATTTATGCGGTCTGAAAGAGAGGTACATAGCTGGAGTTCTGTAGTTACGCTGTCAGAAAAAGAGAGGGGTATAGCTGGAGTTACGCAGTTACATTGAGAAAAAGAGAAAGGGTTTGACGAAGTTACGCAGTTATGCTGAGAAAAAATAAATTGTCCATCACCGGAGTTACGCATTTATGCTGTCCGAAAGAGAGGTATAGAAATGAAGTTACGCAGTTACGCTGGAAAAAAGGGAAGTTTGTCGAAGTTTTTTGTCAGAGTTACGCTGTTGGAGAAAGAGAGGGCTGTAGCTGGAGTTATGCAGTTATGCTGAGAAAAGAGATCGGACTGGCAAAGTTACGCAGTGTTACTGTATACTCAAGAATATACTACTATTGTAACATTGAGCAGAAGTCCACTGTATATCAGGCTTGCCATCTCCATGGACATGTCTGCCCCAGCTCTAGTGACCGCTTACATGAAAGAATGACCCACATAACATAGGCAGAACATTCAAATGAGAAAACAATTAATATAGATGTACAACATGTTGCAAAAGTAGATTTGTACAAATGGTATGGGAATGCTGAATATTTCCAAGCACTGTTGTCACATCATTTAATCGAAGTGTCGTTTTCAGAGTGTCGCTGTAGAAAATATACATATCTTATGAAGTGTCATTTTAACACTGTCGTCTTACAAGTGACAATGCCCCTGGTAATATTTTCAACCATACATGTACTTACAATATATAATTCAATGAAAGTGTCGCTTTTAGTGTGTCGCTGTAGAAAAGATACATATCTTATTAAGTGTCATTTCCCAGACTCACTCTGGCAGGAGAATAGTCCTGCTTCCCCATATATGTCGTTTTAACACTGTCGTCTTAGACGTGAAAATAGACCTGATAATATTTCCAACTATCACTGTTACACAGTTCAATGAAACTGTCGTTTTTAGAGTGTCGTCGTAGAAAATATACATATCTTATGAAATGTCATTTCCCAGACTGTCGCCCTGGCAGGAGAATAGTCCTGCTCCCCCACATGTGTCATTTTAACACTGTCGTCTTACAAGGGAGAATGGTCCGCATAATATTCCCAACCATAGTTGTTACATGTATATGTTTCAATGAAAAGTGTCGTCTTTAGAAAAACCCATATACATGTACATGTATGATTTCACACAGGGAGACCTCCACCAGTCAGGAAGATCGGTATATAACAACACAGAGCATTGCTGAAACATGATTTAATCAAACTGTCGTTTTCAGAGTGTCGCTGTAGAAAATATACATATCTTATGAAGTGTCGTTTTAACACTGTCGTCTTGGAACTGAGAATAGACCTGATAACATTCTAACATTTCCAACCCTCACTGTTATCGGTTCAATGAAACTGTCGTTTTTACAGTGTCGCTGTAGAAAGTTTGATCAACTGTATATAATAACACAGATCATTGCTGTCACATGATTTAATCAAAGTGTCGTTTTCAGAGTGTCGCTGTAGAAAATATACATCTTATGAAGTGTCGTTTTAACACTGTCGTCATACAAGTGACAATGCCCCTGGTAATATGCTTACAATATATAATTCAATGAAAGTGTCGTTTTTAGTGTGTCGCTGTACAAAATATACATATCTTATGAAGTGTCATTTTAACACTGTCGTCGTACAAGTAACAATGCCCCTGGTAATATTTTCAACCATGCTTACAATATATCATTCAATGAAAGTGTCGTTTTTAGTGTGTCGCTGTAGAAAATATACATATCTTATGAAGTGTCGTTTCTCAGACTGTCGCTCTGGCAGGAGAATAGTCCTGCTCCCACACATGTGCCGTTTTAACACTGTCGTCTTACAAGGGAGAATGGTCCGCATAATATTTCCAACCATAGCTGTTACATGTACATGTTTCAATGAAAAGTGTCGTCTTTAGAAAAATTCACAAGTACATGTATGATTTTACACAGGGAGACCTCCACCAGTCAGGAAGATCGGTATATAATAACACAGATCATTGCTGTCACATGATTTAATCAAAGTGTCGTTTTCAGAGTGTCGCTGTGGAAAATATACATATCTTATGAAGTGTCGTTTTAACACTGTCGTCGTACAAGTAACAATGCCCCTGGTAATATTTTCAACCATGCTTGCAATATATAATTCAATGAAACTGTCGTTTTTAGTGTGTCGCTGTAGAAAATATACATATCTTATGAAGTGTCGTTTCCCAGACTGTCGCTTTGGCAGGAGAATAGTCCTGCTTCCCCATATATGTCGTTTTAACACTGTCGTCTTGGAAGTGAGAATAGACCTGATAATATTTCCAACTATCACTGTTACACGGTTCAATGAAACTGTCATTTTTACATTCTCGTCGTAGAATATATACATATCTTATGAAGTGTCATTTCCCAGACTGTCGCTCTGGCAGGAGAATAGTCCTGCTCCCCCACATGTGTCATTTTAACACTGTCGTCTTACAAGGGAGAATGGTCCGCATAATATTTCCAACCATAGTTGTTACATGTACATGTTTCAATGAAAGTGTCGTCTTTAGAAAAACCCATATACATGTACATGTATGATTTCACACAGGGAGACCTCCACCAGTCAGGAAGATCGGTATATAACAACACAGAGCATTGCTGTCACATGATTTAATCAAACTGTCGTTTTCAGAGTGTCGCTGTAGAAAATATACATATCTTATGAAGTGTCGTTTTAACACTGTCGTCTTGGAACTGAGAATAGACCTGATAACATTTCCAACCCTCGGTTAACGGTTCAATGAAACTGTCGTTTTTACAGTGTCGCTGTAGAAAGTTTGATCCACTGTATATAATAACACAGATCATTGCTGTCACATGATTTAATCAAAGTGTCGTTTTCAGAGTGTCGCTGTAGAAAATATACATATCTTATGAAGTGTCGTTTTAACACTGTCATCGTACAAGCGACAATGCCCCTGGTAATATTTTCAACCATGCTTACAATATATAATTCAATGAAAGTGTCGTTTTTAGTGTGTCGCTGTAGAAAATATACATATCTTATGAAGTGTCGTTTTAACACTGTCGTCGTACAAGTAACAATGCCCCTGGTAATATTTTCAACCATGCTTACAATATATAATTCAATGAAAGTGTCGTTTTTAGTGTGTCGCTGAAGAAAATATACATAGCGTCGTTTCCCAGACTGTCGCTCTGGCAGGAGAATAGTCATGCTTCTCCATATATGCCGTTTTAACACTGTCATCTTACAAGGGACAATGGACCTGATATTTCCAACCATAGCTGTTACATATGCATGTTTCAATATAAATGTATGATTCCACGCAGGGAGACCTCCACCAGTCACGAAGATCCACTGTATATAATAACACAGAGAATTCTCGTGCTCTCTTACATGGAGTAACAACCCGGCATGACCACATGGTTCACTTATACCACTAAACTATTTGACCAACATAGTCTTCCCCAACCAGATATGATAAATAAACATGTAATTCAATCTGCCCAGGATGCATTCACTCAAAGCTTTGAAAAGTATAACAGATATAAACTACAAAGCTCTGAAAAATTGAAAATGTACTCTCAAACATACAGTAACAATCAAAGAAACTATCTAGTAACTATACAAAATCAGAATTACCGACAGGCACTATATAAACTTCGGGTCTCTGCACACAACTTAGAGATTGAAGCAGGACGTAAAACAGGCCGTAACAATAAAATACCCAGACTTCAGAGAACATGTAGACTCTGCAATATGGAGACTGAAGATGAAACCCATTTCCTTATTACATGTACGAAACTAGAGCGAAAAAGACAAGAACTCTTTAAAAAAATTACCGACTTGCACCCCTCTTTTCCAAACTGGTCTGCTGTTAAAAAAGCTGAATTTATTATAAACCCGAATGCAACTATGGCATTGCTCAGTGGAAAATATTGCCATATAATGACGGTAGAGAGATCAAAAGTACTCGCCACCACAACCTCTGCCAGAAAGACTAGAAAGAAACCATAGGTTTTGTCTATTGGCCGTATAACTGCACTCGAAGGTACAATAAGTTTTGAGGTACATGTGTGTTTTTATCTAGCTTAATTTTATTCTGTATACTTCCATTGTTTTAATACCATGTTGGGAAGATATTCCCCTTGGTCTTTGTATTCATACATTGATCGTAATAAATATCATATCATATTACCGGTATTTATTATAAAATGGCTATGCATGTCAACGTGACCGAACTTTAACCCTACTGAACACGCTGGACTGAATTAGGGCCAAAATTGAGGCGCTGAACGGCCCTTATATATGGGAGTTTTCCCGTTTTACTTTCAGTTCACTTCGACGCAATTTTATTGAATGTGTTTGTGATAACCAAAGCATGCTAGCTTTCAACTGATTTGCGTTTAACTGTTGTTGGAAAGAAAATCAAAAAGATAAATTCGCATTAAATGGAGTCCGTTTGGTGTCTCGATGTTTGACCCAGTATATAGATTTATGAAAGCGAATAAAATAGGTGAGCGCTTTGACCTCATGCAGCATAGATTTGAAGCGCGGGAAAGCACGTCACCTCTATATAAAAATAGCCTGGCGCAAATTTCGAGGGCCAAAACAAGCAATGTCAGTGGTAGATTTTCAATGTGTTGATATATATACGCTTTCGACTGGACTATTTTAATACATTGAAATTCGCGGTTTATGATTGGTTTATTTCAATGTATTACATTGCCAACTGTTCATGGCAGTGAATTTTGACAGGAACTGCTAATCATATCGTTTTTATCACCACCATGCAATGTCTTGCTCTAAGAAACTCAGATACATGGAATGACAACCTAAAACATGTTGTCCAGCAGTTACCATGAACGAGTTTCATGAACTTTCCAAGTTACATGACAAAGCAGACAAGGCGGTAACTTTTACACGCACGAGGAATGGCACGAAAGCAAGCATTATGTTACGAGATTCAGGAAAACTGACAAAAGATACGGCCTATTGAATATCCCTACTCTTAGCGAAGAATGAAAAAAACAGTTTCAACTCTTCATCTAGATTCTTAGTATACGACACCATATAATATACAGGACTACAACATGACCTATGGAAAAGTACTGGCAATATGCTTTCAAACGGTTGCCCATATGAGGCGAGTGAAGTGGGGCAGGGGTGCAATATATTTCGGAGAGAATCGGATTCTCGCACCTCGCTTTTATGGACAGGAATAAGAAAATGTGTAGTCGTTAGACCTACGACAGAAATGCATGCTCATTGCAATCAAAGAATATACATATATCATGACGAGATGCTTACTTCATATAAAACAGAAATGATGATGAGAGATGCAATGAGAAGACAAGATACTTTTTACTCTTCAAGTCGAAGTGTTGTGTTATTGTAGTTATGTATATCATGTATATGTAGTTCTGTTTATGTAGGTTCCAACGTATAAATGTACGTCGCGATATGGATCGATCATTACATCTTTAAAGGGCTGTCATAAGAGGGTGAAACTAGTTAGCTAGCAGAACTTTGCAATAATTCCACCACACGCAGTTCTTACTGTAAGAAAGTATTATATGGTATGGCTTGATGCCCGCCACTGAGCAATAATGCGTATGGAATGACTTGAGAGCGTCCTTTCATATAATAGATGCGGGAATGTTTTAGAACATCAGATATTAAATGGTATTAATTGACTTGGCGAATAAAGTGGACCACGACAGAATTACGAACGTCATTTCGACTTGGATAGCTGCAAAAATGTTATTAGGTCGCTGCAAGTCAACTATGGTGTCTCGAAGGGTATCAGATGAAAAAGACCAGGTAAAATTTGTTGGATCGAATTTATTCTAACCCAAAAATAACGCCTCGGACTCATCCTGGTGGAATTCATTCTGACCCACGAATATTGGTCCGAATTCCGACCCATACTCAACCTACTTAATCTACCTAATTTTGGATCCAATAAAGTGAAAATGACCCAAATTGTTTTTTCAGAAGTACAACCGATGCCATATCGTTAAAGGTGTATGAAGTAAGCATATTAACATTACGATGTGAGGCAATCATACATAGCATGAGTTAATTAACTAAGACCCACCTGTAGATGTTGAGATAACGATGAAAGAGGGTTCAGATTCCCCGGCGTCATTCATCGCCACAACAGATATACGGTAATTGCGGAAAGGTGTCAGGCCATAAAAGGTTTGGCTCCTGCCCTGACCTGACAGGCTGTACGTTTGTCTTGTTGACCCCTGCACTTCAGCCTGTCAAGAAAAAAAAAAAAAAAAAAAATATTCGTCTGATTTTGTTTCTTTATTCCACACGGCATGCAGTAGAAAGTAGATTTTGGGCACGAATTACATGCATAACAAGAGACTGCTTCAAGGAAGCGCCCAGTCTAATTTGGCCAGGCTCAAGATATTTTGAACAAACCGAGGCTGCTGTATATGTGATATATGTATGAACGGTCGAAGCTTCGTCGAACCGTTTGTTTCAAAACTTGGCATGTATTATCGATATGTCGGGGTCTACCAGGTATACCCATGAACAGTTATTCCAATCAAATCTGTCACTATGATATCTATGAAGATTCTATGAAGACAGAATGGGTCCCAAGTTGGGAAACTGCCCCGATTTGCTCGAAAGGGTCCCAAAAGGACTCTAACAGCCAAAGTCGAGTCACTATTATAGATGCACTTGGAACCCGCTAATTGCATCTTCACATTTTTCAAGTTAAATACTACACTAACGTGTGGTGTTAGACTCGGGTAAGCGAAGATGGCTAATTGCCGCTCGCAGCTATATTCAGTCTTCTTCTCGCGGTGTAGTCGAGTTCACTTACTGTGTGGAAGATTTGTCAAGAGACCGCTAAAACCTGATATGATTCCAGTGATAAGATAAGCTATTCCTGCTCGATACATGCTTTATACCTGCTCTATAAATATGCGTGGGAACGAAAACTATACCCTTGGTCCGGATTTTGCACACTGCACTTACCAGTTTGACAATGTATTGGTGAATCGGGTAGCCATGATCAAAGGGTTCTGTCCAGGTGAGAGTGTACCGGTCCGGAGTGGAGATGATCGGTGATGTTATCCGAACCTTCTCCGGTTCACTAAATTCTACAGGATAAATACAGTGATTGGTCAGTTTTGCAATCTGTCGAAATTGATTAAAAAAGAGCATAGATAAATCATACTGCCGGAAATTATATATCGTCCAAGGGGTTCTTCAGAAACACTTTTGACCAACCAAGTGTTTAAAAATGTTGAAGATATAAAAAATGGAATATTAATTTTGCCAAACATGGAAGTCGTGAAGCAGTCTTTTCCAAATTAAAGGTTTTCTTCCAAACGAACGCAACGCAACGTTTTTGTCAGAAATAATTGTTTTTGAAATTAAATTTGCCGATCACTTTATCAGACAATCCTTCGACAAGAAACTCGATCATTTATCTTGTCCAATGTGGAATTACTTGGGAAGATTGAGAGTAGATTACCATGTGAATCTTGTACCATCCTAAAGGACATTTTGTTAAATATAATCTTTGTTTATATACTAGCATGGCTATGGGTTTCCATGCACCAGGCAAGGCAAACAGTCTTTCAATATTATCTGTGTAATAAGTGATTAACATCAATATTATCTATGTAATAAGTGATTAACATCAATATTATCTGTGTAATCAGTGATTAACTTCAATATTATCTGTGTAATAAGTGATTAACATCAATATTGTCTGTGTAATAAGTGATTAAAATCAATATTATCTGTGTAATAAGTGATTAACATCAATATTATCTGTGTAATCAGTGATTAACATCAATATTATCTGTGTAATAAGTAATTAACATCAATATTATCTGTGTAATAAGTGATTAACAGCAATATTATCTGTGTAATAAGGGATTAACATCAATATTATCTGTGTAATAATTGATTAACATCAATATTATCTGTGTAATAAGTGATTAACAGCATTTTATCTGTGTAATAAGTGATTAACATCAATATTATCTGTGTAAATAAGTGATTAACATCAATATTATCTGTGTAATAAGTGATTTGGAAAATACGAATATTTTGTTGATGGATATAGTCAATTCTTCACCTCGTTGGGTATGTACGATGATAAATGCAGCGGTAGAACGTCCAAATATATTCTCGGCCGTAATGGTGGCGTTGTACCTCACCCCGGGCGTCAGATTGATGAATGAATAACTCCTCACGTAACTCATTGTAGTTATTCCAATAACCATACCTGTATTCAGGTTTGACTACAAAGGAAATTAAATTTCGCTAAAACTCTTCTGTAGGTATCGAATCTTATCACTATTGAAAGTCTCACAACTCTTCTTTGTGAAAAACAAATATGGTCCATTTAGTTGCCCGTATTATTGGTTTCATAGCCAACATGAAAAGTTGGAATTCCTGACCGTTTGAATGCACCAGTCACATCCTCTGTTTTCGCATAAGTTCCAGGATATATTGAAAAGAAACTGTGGTGTTCATCCAGAAAAAGCCCTCTTGCTGTACGTTTGTGATAAAGTATCACTACGCAGTCATGTTTTTTACAGTGAAAACTCAGTCAAAAGTGGAAATTCCGTCGACAGACGTTCGAAATTGAACTTTTGTCTGGTTTTGACTTAATAGTGGGAACTTTTTGACACCTTTATCCATAATGATATTTGTTTGTAATGCTAAGACAATCAATCAAGTCAAAACTTAGAAGTGGATGAACCATTGGTGGGTCTCAACCATTTAATATGCTTTGTGAAAGTCAAACTTCTTTTATTTGAGGAGAAATGGTAATAATAAAAACAACCCATGCTCTTCGGATATCAACATCTAAATTCCAAACAACCCCGAGAATGAAATATAGGAGGATATATTTTAGGAACATCAGTTCTGAGAACTCATTACAACCACCAAAAGGGGTCCGCTGGATCCAGGATTAACCAGGACTTGTGCATATGATATCGGGAAAGAGTGAAATAGTTTTGAAGATATATATGTATGCCTAAACCGATGCATAATGTTTAGTCAACAGAGCTAGATGTATGAAAATCATATAGAATATAATTCTTACCAGAGTTAAATGGTATGACAGAATGGACCAGCCATATGTTTCTGGTTCACGCCAGGCCAGTCTATACCCGGTTGTCATCAAACTGTTAGCAGGCGAGGTTATGGGGACTTTCCCAGGAACGGCTGAAAGGATACACCATAAAATTCTTCAGACCAGAGCCTTGCATTTCCTTTAAAGCTGAATATTAATTCTCATTGACTGATTTGATGACAGTACCAACCAATAAATAGTATCAACGATTTGCTGCGTATCATGGAATGAAAATAGTGTATGTCCATTTTCTTGTCGAAATATTCATGGAACTTTCTTGGAGAAAGACTGGAGTAGTGCATCTCATATCGTTAGTGTATAAATCCAGCGCTGTGTCGTTATTACCGCGGCAACGAAATTATATAGTTTACCCACAAGATTTAAATCATTGATTTAATTGATATTTTAGCAAATTATCAACAGACATCGACGAGAAACGTTGCCGGAGTGCATCAGGTTTCCGGTATGCGTTGATCAAGAGCGCACATCTTTGGAATGAACCAAACCCTCTTTCCAAGATGATTTTCATGGGATCATATAGAAACTTAATGTATACAAAAGAACATTGAATGAATACAATAACGTCGGGAACATTTTTTTCTAATTCTCAAGTTTACCTTCGTCACAGTTTACCTTGGCGGTAATATCGCTTCTCCTTGGCCAGGATGGTTCCGGGATTTTGTATCAATTAAAGATAGGACAAAGATAGGATATCAATCAATCTCAGTAAACTCAGATATAATATCACGGAATATTTTGGTATTCCCCTGATTTACCATCTTGGTTTACCTAGATTGGGATATCAATCTGAGATGGGCTGTTACTTTACGTACCGTATCTAGTTTGGCATGTAGTCAGAATAAAATTAAGATGTCGCCTTCTTTTATGACAAAATGATACACGATAGATTAATATACATACTGTGTCGTAGTGTTCGGACGAAGGATATGTCAGTCCATCCTGTCCCGTTGGCTGTTATGGATGAGGCCAGACACCTGTACGCCCTACCAGGAGTTAATCCATCAAGTGTCAGCCTTATAGTACCGTTACCCCAATCATCGTCCTTCTTCATGATTTCTGACAAATTATGAAAGGGGGAAATAAACCAGAAAGCTACCATATTGGGAGAATTACAAGTGACTGAACTGCTCTTGATTCACCGGGGCTGGAACATCTAGAAAGAATAAATTGGTCGTCAGCGGGATTCGGCGCGTTGAGCCGGAGTCGTACGTTCGAATCCCGCTGACGACCAATTTATTCTTTCTCTCTCAAAAATCATTTCATATGTATATATGCTCAGTGGCGGGCTTTACACCAAACCAAATATCATTTCTTCATTATAAAGCCAGTTGCGCACAAATGCAACACCATGAGAAGGTTGGTCACCACAGGGACAATCCACGGGTGTAATACCTATGGGCCGTCATAGCTCAGTCGGTAGGGCATCGGCGCGTTGAGCCGGGGTCGTGGGTTCGAATTCCACTGCCGATCAATTTATTCTTTCTCTCTCAACGATCATCTCATAGATTATTTGTATAAGCATCCTATTGAGTAATATGTGCACGCATCTTATACACTACCACGTGCGTCCTATATAAACGTATCGACTACAGGACAAGCATCATATTCCGGTATACCACGTGTTACAGCAGCACAAGTCGCTTGAATTTGAATAGATATTCGAAAAATAGATCCATAAATATGTCTTTTATTTTACAATTATTTCATTACTTTTTCCGAAAGGTATGGTCAAATGAAACAAATCCTAAATATTTCCTTTCCCGTGGTTAGTATGTCAAATTCTAGAGAAAGGTTTTAGTGTAAGAACTGCCATCATCAACACGGAAACGTTTTAACGGACCACGGTTGTCCAACGTACCGCGTCAGAAACACCCTGATTGGTTCGATGGTCTTCCAAATTTCTCCAGCAGCCAGTGAAAATAGCTGTTTTGAAAATATGAATTGACCAATCAAGTTTATTTGAATAGGAAGATGTCCCGTGATGCACTGGAGTTGCGAAAAAACCATAGATGTAAAACTTCACGACTTATTATTCAAACAACCCGGAATACATATAAAGACTAAGGATTCTATGGGAGAAAGTCTTTTGCTTCAGTGTATCATACCTAATTCTATGGCAATCCCTTGGGTGAATGTATCTTCACACTGTAAACGCCAGCCTCGTGACACGGGGTATCCGGCTATGTCGGTGACATCAAGTAAGAGGATAGCCGTAGTGTCAGTAATGTTCGCAACCTCAGCTGAAAAGTTGAACGAATTTATTGCAGTAACATAACGTACATATACATATGAATGAATTTTATAAAAAAAGAAGAAAAAAAAAAGAATCTATCATCCCAGGCGGTGAGCGAAATAGCTCCAAACCAGGGAATCTTTACGCGCCAGTCTTCTATCGGATACAAGGTGAATGAGTGAATAGAATTTAACGTCGCTTTTAACAATATTTCAGCTATATCGCGACGAACCAGCACCACCCAGCCAAGCTGCGTTCCAGCTACTTCAAAGAACAAATCTTTGAAGCAGCATGGAACCAGACACCCTCCATCCACAGCTGTGTGGGTTTGATATTGGACATTGGGATCCCACAGCTTCGATTTACAAAGGTTAAATATTCAAAATTATTCGTTGGATATTCGTTGGATACTCGTTGGATATTCCATGGATATTCGTTTGATATTGGATATTCAATGAATATTCGACATATGAAATGCCGATTCGTCTCATATCTATATAAAACCTGTTTGACCCAATTATGCTTATTTTAGCCATATATCTTGCTTGCCGAAGTTATGAGATGAGGAGGAATGTATACAAGTCCTAAATATCACTGATTGTGCCAATATTAACGCCATCTCCCTTGCGGGGATTGTACTGGGGTGAATACAATCCCGACTAGAGCCCGGTTGGATTGTGAACCACGCTGAAGAAAACATGTATCCAGTTACACTACAAGGGTTATTTGAACGAGACGCAAAAACTGAGGGCAGCACACAAGACACAGTGTACAATAAAGACAAGTGATATTACAGTGCTAGACGTCACATTATCAAGTTCCTGTTGCTTCTCAGCAAAATGCATTGAAGCAACATGATACAAGCCGTGAATCTTCATTGCTTTCTCCTTGTCTTTACTCCTACAAGAAATGGACGTGTAACGTTTACATTGATCTATTAATGCATTTTGAGACAGTGAGTTGTCAGAAAAAGTTCTGAACCGTGGCTTGGAATAAAAGGTGAACAAACTTTTGCAACTTTCTACACAAGGCATCGGACAGTCCGGTCCCTGGCATTCATCCGTTTCTGAAACAGACATAAGAATATATTTGTCATAACTGTGCAATGAAACAGATGTCAAATCCATTATACAATTTCTGCGTCTAATAAGAGTTTATTAGTTATAATATATATAATGAAAACTCATGTGAGGCATGGAGAGAGCATTTCCCAAATTGAAAATGACATTTGTTGATTTCAAATATTGAACATATTTTCATGTTTTATTGGTAAATTACTATTGATGATTTCTGATTGTGCTTGTATAACATACACACATACCTAGGGTGCACCTTTGCACAAGTGACCAAGACAAGAAAACAAGAGATCTGACAAGAAAACTTGGCAGTTTGAATGTTGTTTAAAGCGATAAAACAATCACCATTTAAATTTGGAAATAATTGCTTTTTTTTTGTGAATAACCACAGAATAAACATGACTTTTAGGAACAAATCTCTCAGACAGTTGAATTCGTCAATTTGTCGGCTCCCTTTAACCCTACCTGACCTGAGCTATTTGCGACCTATACAATCTTGGGCGTGGGCCATTTCGCCCCCTCCTACCTAATTATTTTTCTTAACCCTTTGAGGGAGAGAGCTGAAACTTACCCTTGGATCACGCTCTACCAGAAAATGTAAAAAATCCAAGATGCCACTTTAATGACGTCACAGTCACGTCATTTTCAAAAAAGGCATTTTTGATCGATATTTCTTTCAGATGTTCCGATTTTTGTTATTTATGTGTTTTCTTCGCAAATGCTGCGTGATAAGTGGTAAATAATAACCTGACGTGAAATAAAATAGTTTTTGTCCGCTTTCTCTAGCAGAAAAACAGGAATTTTGAAGAAAAAATGACGAAAACATGACTTTTCTGGTACCTTACATGGTCGCCATTTTGAATTTACCAGTGATCCTCTGATCGGGGGTCATGCAAATAGGCTCACAAATGATCCCAATATGCTAAACTACAAAGGCAAGGTGTGTCAGCTTTCGTTTTGTTGTCGTTTCAGAGAGAGGGTAGAAAGTTTGGTTGGTCATAATTCCCCCAGGCCTGGTATATGGTTAATGGTGCAAGCTGGGTTAACGAACTGCATTTAGCCAATATAACATACAAAATTATTAGGAGATTTTTTATAATGCATGGTACAAATGAAGAAGTGAAAATAGAATGATAGTTGGAAAATTTTCGTTTTTCTTCATATTTATGCTTACAAAGAATATAAAGTTTGGTAATATGTATTTTCATTTGATGCAAAGTAAAATGATGTAAATCTTGCATATCAACAAAGAATGAAAAAAAAAATGGTGAGGTTAAGTGGGCAAGCGAGTTTTACGAAATGCCAATATAAAAAGAATTATCAGGAGAATGTTTTAATGCACGATACAAATGAGGAGGTGAAGATAGATTGAGCGGTCTTTTTTAATACTTGCGAAGAATATAAAGTCTGGTAATATGTAAACTGATATAAATATTCATATCAATAAAAAATAAAATAAAATAAAAACCTTTAAACTGGGAATCCTGAAAAAATCACTTCAAGAAGTGATAGTGTCATTTCACAAATTCGTCCCCTGTCTGCCTATGCTTAGTCAAGTTTAATATTATACCTACATTATATAACATTCCGGTATGAATGAATGAATGAATATTTATTCACCACACAGCAAGAGAAAACAGATATGCAGAATATACAGGAATGAGTAGTTAGCCGCATATGTGGCGGGAATAAACCCCTAGGGGGCTTGTTCTATCCCGAATTAACAAGTGAATATACATAGGCTAATTTCAGCGACAGGACTATATATAGTTCTTGTGGAAATAAAATTATATACAAATCATGGAAATGTTATTGTATATACAGAGGCGGTGAATAAGATATAAGCACCACTATTGCTAATTTGTCGAGAAATCAATGCTTAGGACGAGAACATTTAGTTGTTGCAAAATTACATAAATAGACGTGACGCGCTGGATAGACAACCGAGCATGCTTAACTAGTGATAAAGAAGGTCGGATGAATACTCCCAGATTGCAGGAGAGTACAGAGTAAATAAATAACTAGTAAGACATCGGTTAAAATGAGTTTACGTATACCAGGTTACGGTGTCACAAACTGTTTAACAGGATTTTTTTTAGGCGAGATTTAAAAACAGACTTGGAGGCGCAAGATTTCAGGCTGACGGGTAGTGAATTCCATAATCGGGGTCCCTTTATTTTACAAGAATGGAATGAGAGTTGCGATTTATAAAACGGCCTGTATAAATTAAGGTTGGCCTGTCTGGTTGGATAGTTGTGTATAGCAGATAGCTTAGTGAAGTAATTTTGCAAGCTGGAGGGAAGAAAGACTGAATGATAGAAAAATTTGTGCGCAAATATCAGAATAAGATAATCATTTATTGTATGTATAGGAAGAATATTTAGCTCCAAGAATAGGTTTCTGGTATGTGCTAATCTGGTACTGGATGTTACAATGCGAATAAGCCTTTTTTGCAGAATAATTAATGGCTGGAGGTGTGTGGGATATGTGTTGGCCCAGACCATGCTGCAATAGGAGACGTAAGAGTAGAATAATGAGTAATATAAAATTATTAGGGTCTTTCTGTTTACACAATTTTTAATATTGTTTAAAATACCTATATTTCTAGATAATTTTGAGCATAATGATCCAATATGTGACTGCCACGTTAACTTGTTGCTAAAGATGATTCCGAGAAATTTGAATGTGTTGACGCATTCAAGTTCATTGCCATCAATGATGAGTTTAGGTGAAACATGAATAGTAGATCTAGCAGGTTTGATTAGCATATATTTGGTTTTCTTCACATTGAGAGACAATAAATTGCATGAGAACCAGTCGTGAAGTTTAATGAGTTCGTTTGACATTGTTTCGATTAAATGTTCATGATTAGTGTCGGATAAGATGGCGCTAGTGTCGTCGGCGAAAAGAATAATATCTAGGCAGTTAGATGCGTTACATATATCATTAATGTAGATTAGGAAGAGAATAGGGCCAAGAATCGATCCCTGAGGCACGCCACAATTTATGTTTCTGGAAGTAGATAGTACATTGTTGTAACAGACGCGTTGAGATCGGGATGACAGATAGCTTCGAAACCAGTCGTTAGCGATTCCACGAAATCCATAATATTCAAGTTTATCTAACAGTATATCATGATTGACCGTATCAAATGCCTTAGATAAATCAAGAAACATAGCGACGGTAAATTTTTTGTCTTCTTCAGCATTAATTAATTTATCGTATAATGAGGACACTGCATCACAGGTGGAATGATTAGCCCGGAAACCAAATTGGCTGGGAGAGATAATTTCATATGCTTCCAAATAAAATGTCATTCTAATAGCAACTAATTTCTCGAAGATTTTACTAAGACAGGGAAGAACAGATATGGGTCTATAATTACTGACTAAGTTTTTGTCCCCAGATTTGTACACAGGTGTGACTTTGGCAACCTTCATGATGTTCGGGATTTTTCCTAGTTCAAATGATAAATTTACAAGATGTGACAGGGGACTGGCTATAATGTTAGAGACAGGCTTGAGAAGTGACATGCGGAAACCGTCTGTACCGGGTGATCCATTCTTTAGCTCCGCGATAACTGTTTTAGTTTCGTCAGGCGTGCAGGGATTCAGGAGAAATTGCTCCGTATGATCCCGTGTAAAAAAGGTTCTGAAATCAGTCCGAGATGGAGATATTCTAGTGGCTAGTTCAGATGCGATTGAACAGAAATAGTCATTAAAATAGTTAGCTATCTCCGATGAGTTAGTAGTTTCGTTTCCGTTAATGATAAAATTGCTAGGTAGGGTATTTTGTTTTCGGCGTTCCATTAAGTTATTTATCACCTTCCATGTTTCTTTGATATTATTGTTGTGTTTGTTAAATTCATCTTCATAATACTTTTTCTTGGCGTGCCTCAGTGTATGGTTCAGTTTGTTCCTATATAACCTATACTGCATCATGAGTATTTTCAGGTTGTTTATTGGTTAAATGTAGGCGATATAATTTGTTTTTTTCGTGTATTGATTTAATAACTCCGGGAGTTATCCAAGGTTTGTTTATTTTTTGTTTGGGAGTACATTTTGTGCGGACAGGGAAGCACTCATCGTAAATTGGGGTAAAATTGTCAATGAATGTACCCATAGCCTCATCTACGTTTAAAACTTCCTCAGTAACATTGCTCCAATTAATTTTCTCTAGCTTTTCTTTAAATAAACATTGTTGATTCGAATTGATAAGATGGTATACTATAGTTTGTTCTTTAGTAGTAAAGGTATGGTCACATTGGCTGATATGGAACACTGGCAAATGATCAGAGATGTCGGAGAGGAGTATGCCAGAACAACGGTCATCCTCGTGGAAATTAGTGAATATATGATCAATTAGGGTCGCAGAACGTGATTTGACACGAGTACATACATACATATATGATACAACCCATATTGGTCAAGTGTGATAAGACCTATAAATGAATAGTTTGAATGAAGACAAAATATATGTGCAAAAATCATGCCCCTAACTTGACCCACCTCTTACCATTTCTCAGCATGTTTGGTTCAGTTTAATTCAGCAATCATGGGTGGATTTATAAGGATATGTTATTTTCTTACTTGAATGGAAGTGTTTGGTGGTATAGCCCTGTTTGGCAAGTTTCTGCAATAATATTTTGTGATGTTGACTAAACTCGTGACAGTCTGCACATGGCCTAGCAAATGCTACCGGGTGAGATATGTATACGCCGTATGCAGGTCCTTCTGGAATATTGCTATACAGAAATGGGTAATTAACGATGTCAAAATTTTACTCATCTCTCTTATAGAGTCGACATGAGAGAAAACCCTGACCATTCTTGTAAAGGTGTACGTTTCATCTGGTATGTCAGTTGTTTCCTTCCGTCTCCAGTGAAGGGGAGTATCTATTCTTCACAGCGTCGCTGATAGTTTATATTACGTTTGTTAAATGAGAAGGAACGGGCTTTGAAACGTTATCTTTTGACAATTGATGCATATAGAGGTATTCGTAAGAGAACAAATATAGGTCTGCCAAAAGTGGTGCGCAATTTGTATTCATTGGGATACCTATACGCTTTTTGTACATGTAAATGGTGCTGCCGAATTTCACATAAATATTGTAAATGAGAATCCAAGAAATTCGATAAACAATGAAACATCCTAAACTCTGTATATCTCCATTGTCAGCCTCCTCGAGATGAACCGTTTACGGCTACTTCACTGAGGATGGAGAGACCACAAGTAATTATGCATACAGTGAAGAGGGTGTAGATGAGGGTCAATAGACTGGAAATGTTTGAATATGTAATATTTCCCCAAATTAATTAGATACCTATACGTTTTTAAAATTCTTCACTTTGGAAATATGTGTATAGGGTGGTGGTAGCTTTGTATTTTGGTGTATCTGGTAAGATCGGTTGATTCTGACAAGATCGTGTTACTTATCTAGTCTCTATCGTATGGGGTGAATTTGCTGGGATTTCAGTACTTTAATCATTTCATTGTATAACTTGTATCTGCTGTAAGTGTATCATTCCCATTGTCGCACCATACGATTATTGAATAATGCCGCACTATCAGTCTGTGGAACTACGCTGAAAACTTCAATTTAACTAATTCTGTAATACTTGTTTTTCTATCATCCTAAAAATGAGAAGAAATTATTTTGAGAAAAATAACAATTAAAAATTCATTCGTCAAAATATAGATTCAAAGCCGAAGTAAATCTGCATTCCAGCAGATTTAACAATATTGACAAATACGCACAGCATGCACAATGATGGTACCGGGTATCTAATTATCTTTAACAGTATCTATAACAGTTGATACTTATTTATCATATTTACCAGTTATCAAAGAGTGACCTTTGGTCTAGTTTAGATTGTATGCCTTTATTTCTGGGGTTCCTCTGTGGAAATTAGTTGAGAGTTCGAATATCTCTTGTTTGTGAATAAATAAATACTGAACAAGTGACTGGGATCTCAACTGAAAGCAAAACAAGTTTAGTGAAAACGTTAGGAAACTATTCTGCTCAATCAACGTGTTAATTTTTTTTCCGTCCAAATAGGCGGTATTTCAATTGGAGCACACTATTCCATTCTCGGAGACGGTTGCACGAGAGTTGAGCCCGAAATAGTCAATTTGTTGCTTTGTTCACTGATCGTTTGCAATATTATTCTAGGCCTACTGGTTTGCACTGGTGGTGATAAGTTTACTCCCCCTGTATTAGGCAACACATAGAAAAATGATTGCTTTCTGTTTCTTTCTTTCTTTCCTTTTCTTATATCGATATAGATCTAAATAAAGAATCAGAATAATCATATTTATTACTAAATTTAGTCACAAAGACTAACACCAACAGTTTCAAACCAAAGACATCACAATAAAAACTATTACACTAGAATACATAAAAACAAAGATAAGCATGACAAACAATTTAAACAACAATACACACACCGCTTCAAGATGGGCTGAACGACGAATGCTGCTTTACTATTTATAAACGGAAAGATCCATGCGAAGCTAATTTGAGTGTTTCAAAGGGTAGAGAAACCCTCATACTTCAACATTGCGACGGCATACAGGCTTTCCTGCGGTTTTGATGACATAAGCTTCAAGAAAAGATCTTCCCTTGAGATTCCCTTGGAGCTAAAGTACTACAGAAATAACTGTTCATCATCTCATGTCTTAGTGCAGTCGTGAAAAAACATGTTTTAATAAACAATTAAATACATAGTGGGAATAATGTTGGATTATCGTTCAGAAATTGAATAGTGGGGTTATGTCAACATGGGCTAATTTCGAAAGGGTTAATGTCCTAGTGGGCTCGTGCGCAAAAAGAACATTCTCCGTTCAACAATTTTACTATAATTAACCCTACATGTCCTGGGGGAGGGGGGGCTACCAAACTTTCTGCGCTATCTCCGTGAAGGCGAAAAATAGAGAGCTGAAACTCCGTCACTTTATAGTTTATCATATTGGGGTCATTTTGAGCGTATTTGCATGACCCCCGGAGGAGAGGATCATGAGTAAGTTCAAGATGGCGGCCATGTGAGGTCCCAGAGAAGTGATGGTTTTGCCATATTTCTTCAAAATTTATGTTTTTCTGCGATGAAAAGTGGACAAAAACTATTTTATTTCACATCACATTAATATTTACTAATTTATCATGCTGTTTTTGCTGAGAATTTGCATAAATAAAAAATTCGGAAAATCTGACCGAAAAAATGACGTCACTGTGACGTCATCAAAGCGATCATCTTTGATTTTTTTACCTTTTCTGGTAGAGCTCAACCCAAGGGTATAGTATGGTAAGTTTCAGCCCCCTAGCTCAAGGGATAAGAAAAATAATTAGGGGGGGCATTTCACCCCCCCCCCCCCAGGCCACGACAGGTCCCAAAAAGCCCAGGCCAGATAGGGTTAACATGAGAAATCTGTCGGGGGGGAAAAAACGATTTACATCCTTGTTATATAATCCTCTTTTATTGTGTTTGTCTTATTTGACCACACACCCCATTAGTCCATGGCTGAACAGTTGGCTGCTCAATCCACTAGTCAAAGCTTTTTGATTCTTGGATGTATCTACTTTTCGTTTCTGTTGCACGCTTACCGGCTTCAGAATAGTATGTATTGGCAGCACTTTAATGTTTTCAATTCTTCCGGAACGGGATGTTCAAACAGTCATATCGTTTTTAGTTTCCACACAATCTTCTAAAAGTACGTAGGCTGAACGTCAATGCTAATGGAATATTTTAGATACAATAGAGTACCTTTATTGCACCAATACATCTCGTTCGTTTTAAAACGGAGGGGATGCATGTAAACATAATGGCAAAAGTACAATACATGAAACTAAATAGATTGAGAATTCAATCTGTCAGAATGGAATTAGTGACCAATCTATTAGACTGAATATTCCATCTATTAGACTGAAAATTACAATCTATTACATTGAAGTTTCTGTCTACAATAGATTCATTTTATCGTTTTCAATCTATTAGATTGGCCACTAATTTCAACCTGATAGATTGAAGTTCAATCTAATTATTTTAGAGAGTGCAGTGAAACAAAAAAACCATATAATAGTAACAATGATCATTTTGGAAACAGAAACGTGTGAGGTCACCAGGAAATCATACCCAGATTCAAATGAATCGGTGTCCAACAAGGAGAAAGTTAAAAAGAACTGATATTTATCGTCGCGTTCAGCAATATTTCAGCTATGTAGAGACGATCAAATAAAAGTCTTCGAAGTACGTCAATAAGATAAGTCAACAATCCAACAGTAATCTAAAACTGATAGACAACAAGCACATCAAAGAAGAGATACACATGAGACCAAGCGGGTTCGTTATTCGCATAGAGACAGTCAACAATAGTTGTGTGCCTGATAACCAGTCTTTATTCGGTACACATGATCTGACACAGGGAAGACTCAACAAATCTGTTGCCGCCAGGGTATGAAAAGACCCTAAAAAGACAATAAACAGTTTTAAATCTTATGCTCCTGATCGCTTTTCTGGGACCTCACATGGCCGCCATCTTGAACTTACTCATGATCCTCTCCTCCGGGGGTCATGCAAATAGGCTCAAAATGACCCCAATATGATAAACTATAAAGTGACGGAGTTTCAGCTCTCTATTTTTCGCCTTCACGGAGATAGCGCAGAAAGTTTGGTAGGGCCCCCCCCCTCAGGCCAGGTAGGGTTAATTATAGTAAAATTGTTGAACGGAGAATGTTCTTTTTGCGCACGAGCCCACTAGCACATTAACCCTTTCGAAATTAGCCCATGTTGACATAAGCCCACTATTCAATTTCTGAACGATAATCCAACATTATTCCCACTATGTATTTAATTGTTTATTAAAACATGTTTTTTCACGACTGCACTAAGACATGAGATGATGAACAGTTATTTCTGTAGTACTTTAGCTCCAAGGGAATCTCAAGGGAAGATCTTTTTTTGAAGCTTATGTCATCAAAACCGCAGGAAAGCCTGTGTGCTGTCGCAATGTTGAAGTATGAGGGTTTCTCTACCTTTTGAAACACTCAAATTAGCTTCGCATGGATCTTTCCGTTTATAAATAATAAAGCAGCATTCGTCGTTCAGCCCATCTTGAAGCGGTGTGTGTATTGTTGTTTAAATTGTTTGTCATGCTTATTTTTGTTTTTATGTATTCTAGTGTAATAGTTTTTATTGTGATGTCTTTAGTTTGTAACTGTTGGTGTTAGTCTTTGTGACTAAATTTAGTAATAAATATGATTATTCTGATTCTTTGTTATTTAGATCAATATATCGATACAAGAAAAGGAAAGAAAGAAAGAAACAGAAAGCAATCATTTTTCCATTTGTTGCCTAATACAGGGGGAGTAAACTTATCACCACCAGTGCAAACCAGTATATAGGCCTAGAATAATATTGCAAACGATCAGTGAACAAAGCAAAAAATTGACTATTTCGGGCTCAACTCTCATGCAACCGTCTCCGAGAATGGAATAGTGTGCTCCAATACCGACGGTCACGGATGTACAAAGGGAAGCAACTTTACCAACGTCACGGCAGAGGGCGTGACTGCTTGGGGGTCAGATCGAAGATTGTTAACATGGTGGATCAAAGGAAATTGACGCAAAACGGTTTCCAGTTCGATAAATGGGCGGTCAAAATGAAATTAAAACAGATGCACTGCAGAGTGACTATCCTAACATATTGACAGACACACGAGGCGCTCTTGTTGTATGATGTAAGATATATTTCTAGTCCTAATGAATTGAAGAATCTGGTATGTTCTTCTGTGACGTCGATCATTCGCTATGACGTTGCAACAATCCATATTGTGATGACGTCACTCGCGATACCATTGTTGGCGGTCCAAATAACAAACGTCACAAGAGAACGTCATAATACAAATGTATCAAAATGTATATATTCGTAGCGTCACAAGCTATCGTATGGCTGCAGGATAAATCTGACCCCCTCCGCACTCCGCCCTCTACCGGTATGTCAGCAAAGTTGTTCCCTTTACGTATCCGTGACCGTCGGTATTGAAATACCGCCTATTTGGACGGAAAAAAAATTAGCACGTTCATTGAGCAGAATAGTTTCCTAACGTTTTCACTAAACTTGTTTTGTTTTCAATTGAGATCCCAGTCACTTGTTCAGTATTTATTTATTCACAAACAAGAGATATTCGAACTCTCAACTAATTTCCACAGAGGAACCCCAGAAATAAAGGCATACAATCTAACCTAGACCAAAGGTCACTCTTTGATAACGGGTAAATATGATAAATAAGTATCAACTGTTATAGATACTGTTAAAGATAATTAGATACCCGGTACCATCGTTGTGCATGCTGTGCGTATTTGTCAATATTGTTAAATCTGCTGGAATGCAGATTTACTTCGGCTTTGAATCTATATTTTGACGAATGAATTTTTAATTGTTATTTTGGTCAAAATAATTTCGTCTCACTTTTAGGATGATAGAAAAACAAGTATTACAGAATTAGTTAAAGATGTAATCAGCCTCAAAATGTATAGATTTTGTAAACTCTCTCCTGTGCGTTTTTTCAGCAGGGAAGATTACCAAAGCATCATATGTATTATATTTGATGATAGTGGGGTCGTCACATACAACGAATGCAAGAATATCTTGTCAGAGAAATTCGTAACTCTGCCCGCTTCGGCGGCTTTTCTGTCTCGCCATTCAGTGTGTATTGTACGCGGAGAGGAAAATGACGTCATTGCGTGACGTATGAGTGACGTAGCGACGCTCACGAATTTGAATGCTGCACAGCTGCAGCCATGGGATAACGTCATGGCTCGTGCCTACAGTTCGGTGATGTCGCATAGCATACGTTAGTAGAATGCACCATACGTGTATACGCTTGTTGACACGGCCGTGGGAAAATAATCGGCATGCCATGCTGTTTATTTTTAAAGATCAACTCCTTCCATTTTCTCGTGAATGGTAGAAACAAGTTTAGTTTTTTGTGGTCAAATGTGTTTCATTTTGTACCTGTTGTAACATATGTCACTTTCGCTGAGTTTGAGAGACATCGATTTCAGCCCAGATTTGAGGCTGATTACATCTTTAAATTGAAGTTTTCAGCGTAGTTCCACAGACTGATAGTGCGGCATTATTACGGTTCTTACAACAGCGTTAACTTTCGGCATTAGCATATTACTTTCTGAAAGACAAAGGATTTAGAATGTTCATTCCATCGCAATAAATAATTTGTTCGGCAGAATTCTGCTCCATTACAATGGATTTCTTGGTGAAATGCACATAGCGGAACGGGCGCATTGATAGCTAAACTTACTTCCCGAAATTGTGGGTAGTAAAACACAACAACCATGCAATTAAATGCCGCCCTTTATGGGCGTGTGAGTCTGCTTGTAAGACGAAATGTGGAGACATATACCGTGTTCATTGACACTACATTGGTGTGATCTTATAGCGATCCACACAGAAAAGCGTTGTATTATAGATTCCATTTTATTGTCTGAACTCCTCACCATGTTAAAATTACAATGAACAGCCCTTGTTGGCTAGAATCACCGATGACGTTAACTGCTTTCGTTTCTAAATTAATTAAATTCAATGTCTGGCATATGTACTGCATCTCGGCTCATCCTTCCGTTGTGAAAATGTGCACAATAGATGAGATTTCTTGTCAATTGACTCTGTAATGAAGGGGATAGCTCATTTTATATTAAATATACCAAGGGCATTTATAACATATTTTATCGTTTGGAAGGAGAGGTAATATTGGGAAGTTGACATCTAGTAAATGCAATTAAATTATGCATAGTTAAGCCATTGGACATTGGTTTCAGCATGCCGATATATAACGTGTAGTGATAAATCGTTTCTATTATCGGGATAAAGAAAAATTAGTTCCAATTGTTTTAAACTGTAAAGGATATATAATTTTGCCATTTTCCATGATCTATTGAGATGGCTATACTAATTGGTTAGTAAACGAGAAATTATTATATTACTGGTGATTTTGGTATGGAAAGACGAAAATCGATTTATTGGTCTACGGTACTGCATGTAACACAAAACACGCGCAATCTTATTATGCAGTTCGTAGTTGAGGGTGGGCTTTCAACGATAGCCGTTGACTTTTAGACATATCGTCGAATGTTCATTTCAAGGCACCAAAGACTTTGTCCAGCATTGCCCCCTTTCCGTTCCACACTGCAATGTATTACAACAGAATACTTTAAACGCAACAATTAACAGCACTAAATTTCGAGTAAATTTGCTTTTATGCCATCTGATTGGCGGATCGACACACAACAATCATACCGTCATACATTCTGTCTTTGAAAAAGCAGATGAGACAAATTTGACGTCGCACCACATGCCGTGCTGGCCGATTTAAGTGTTATATTACCTGGCCAGCTCAATAGACGAATGCAGTGAAAATGAGCAGGACTTGGATGAGACTAAACATTCGACAACGAAAGACAACGGCTGCTGTTGAAAGACCAGATTGGATTAAGAACCGTAGTAATGGACAAGAGCAGCATATACTGCCGAACAATTTCTTCATTGCGAAGGAATGAACATTCGAAATCCTTTGTCGTTCTAAAAGTAATATGCTAATGTGGAATTTTTTTTTTATTCTTTCAAAATCTGTATAAATAATCTGCATTCTCAATAATAATACATATGATACAAATATGAACCCTTTGTCACTCACAATGTAGCAGTCTTCACCATTTTATGTTACCCCTTTTTAATTCCTTTCACAGATATCTATAGTACCCATTTGTTTCACCAATCAGAAAAATACACTATAAAAAAAACAACAACCCAATTGACAAACACGCATTTTTCAACTGTATCCAAAGTGGTCCCATAAGAAACCAGCTTGGCCACACTTGGCTTAACAATAATAAAATTATACGCTTAATTGTTTGATGCTGATAGCCCTTTAGAAGCAATTTATTTTTCATTTTGTCGAAAGGATTTAAAGAAATCTTCGAACAGTATCCATTTTTTCTTGTACTTCGTAACATTCCCCGAAAGTTTGGCTGCAAAATATTCAACGCAGTAGTACTTGTATATGATGGTCAGTAAAGCTTTCCAACTGAGAGTTCCCTGATCAAACTTAGTTGCATAAATATATTTTTTGGATATCAACATCAAAGCATTAAGACAATTTTGATTTCTTTCCCAGCCCAAGATTATTTTTTCGTTCGATATTTCATGCCGCATTCCCACTGTATCCTTTAGCCAGGTTTCTAGACATTTCCACAGCTTTTTGGCTTCTGAACATTCCAAAAATAAATGCTCCAGTGTTTCCGTTTCCTTTTTACAGTGATCACATACATTAGTTTCCGTCAAACCAATTTTATATAAGAATGAATTTGTGTGAATGATTCTATGTAGGAGTCTATACTGCAGATCTCGCAGTTTGGTGTCAACTGTACAACGGAAAGATCTGCAGTATACACTATTCCAATCTATATGGTTTATAAGATTCAAAGAAGATTCCCATTTATCAGCTGATATTGGTATGATGGAATCACTATAATCAATTACATCATAATAGCGTCTACAGCCCGTTCCCTGTCCTGACAAAATACGTATACATTTTGTTATCCCAGGTGTTGTCTGGTGTACTTCCTTGAAAGGAGGTGTTCGGTTTGACCGTAATTGTCCCCCGCCGCAACGCGGCCGGGGACTTTAAAATGGTTCTTGCTTCTTTGTGTCCGTGGATGTCTGTGTGTCCGTCCATGTCTGTTCGAAGCGATAACTTCCTAACGCTTTGTTGGATTCTTCCGAAATTCGGAATATGCATTCCTTGCGGCAAGACGCCAGTCCGTGTTGCATTTCAGCAACATCTGCCTGAAGGTGGCGCCACTAGTTCTTGCTTCTTTGCGTCCGTGGATGTCCGTGTGTCCGTCCATGTCTGTTCGAAGCGATAACTTCCTAACGCTTTGTTGGATTCTTCCGAAATTCGGAATATGCATTCCTTGCGGCAAGACGCCAGTCCGTATTGCATTTCAGCAACATCTGCCTGAAGGTGGCGCCACTAGTTCTTGCTTCTTTGCGTCCGTGGATGTCCGTGTGTCCGTCCATGTCTGTTCGAAGCGATAACTTCCTAACGCTTTGTTGGATTCTTCTGAAATTCGGAATATGCATTGCTTGCGGCAAGACGCCACTCCGTATTGCATTTCAGCAACATCTGCCTGAAGGTGGCGCCACTAGTTCTTGCTTCTTTGCGTCCGTGGATGTCCGTGTGTCCGTCCATGTCTGTTCGAAGCGATAACTTCCTAACGCTTTGTTGGATTCTTTCGAAATTCGGAATATGCATTCCTTGCGGCAAGACGCCAGTCCGTATTGCATTTCAGCAACATCTGCCTGAAGGTGGCGCCACTAGTTCTTGCTTCTTTGCGTCCGTGGATGTCCGTGTGTCCGTCCAGGTCTGTTCGAAGCGATAACTTCCCAACGCTTTGTTGGATTCTTCTGAAATTCGGAATATGCATTCCTTGCGGCAAGCCGCCAGTCCGTATTGCATTTCAGCAACATCTGCCTGAAGGTGGCGCCACTAGTTCTTGCTTCTTTGCGTCCGTGGATGTCCGTGTGTCCGTCCATGTCTGTTCGAAGCGATAACTTCCTAACGCTTTGTTGGATTCTTCCGAAATTCGGAATATGCATTCCTTGCGGCAAGACGCCAGTCCGTATTGCATTTCAGCAACATCTGCCTGAAGGTGGCGCCACTAGTTCTTGCTTCTTTGCATCCGTGGATGGATGTGTGTCCGTCCATGTCTGTTCGAAGCGATAACTTCCTAACGCTTTGTTGGATTCTTCTGAAATTCGGAATATGCATTCCTTGCGGCAAGACGCCAGTCCGTATTGCATTTCAGCAACATCTGCCTGAAGGTGGCGCCACTAGTTCTTGCTTCTTTGCGTCCGTGGATGTCCGTGTGTCCGTCCATGTCTGTTCGAAGCGATAACTTCCTAACGCTTTGTTGGATTCTTCCGAAATCCGGAATATGCATTCCTTGCGGCAAGACGCCAGTCCGTATTTCATTTCAGCAACATCTGCCTGAAGGTGGCGCCGCTAGTTCTTGCTTCTTTGCGTATGTGGATGTCCGTGTACGTCCGTGCATGTAGGTTCGAAGCGATAACTTTCTAACGCTTAGTTGGATTCTTCCGAAATTCGGCATACGCATTCCTTGTGACAAGACACCAGTCCGTATTGCATTTCAGCAACATCTGCTTGAAGGTGGCGCCACTAGTTCTTGCTTCTTCGTATCCGTGAATGTCCGTGTACGTCTGTTCGAAATCATAACTTTCTAATGCTTTGTTGGATTCTTCCGAAATTCGGAATATGTTTACCTTGCGACAAGATGCCAGTCTGTATTACATCTCAGCAACATCTGCTTGAAGGTGGCGCCACTGGTTCTTACTTCTTTGTGTCCGTGGATGTTCGTGTACGTCCGTGCATGTCTGTTCGAAGCGATAACTTTCTAACGCTTTGTTGGATTCTTCCGAAATTCAGCATTCGCATTCCTTGCGACAAGAGGCCAGTCCGTATTGCATTTCAGCAACATCTGCCTGAAGGTGGCGCCACTAGTTCTTGCTTCTTTGCATCCGTGGATGTCCGTGTACATGTACGTCTGTTCGAAGCGATAACTTCCTAAAGTTTTTGTTGGATTCTTCCAAAATTATAATACGCATTCCTTGTGACAAGACGCCAGTCCGTATTACATTTCAGCAACATCTGCCTGAAGGTAGCGCCACTGGTTCTTGCTTCTTTGAGTCCGTGGATGTTCGTGTACGTCCGTGCATGTCTGTTCGAAGCGATAACTTCCTAACGCTCTGTTGGATTCTTCCGAAATTCAGCATTCGCATTCCTTGCGACAAGAGGCCAGTCCGTATTGCATTTCAGCAACATCGGCCTGAAGGTGGCGCCACTGGGTCAAAATAGATTTTTTTTCCGTGTACATCTGTTCGAAGCGATAACTTCCTAATGCTGTGTTGGGTTATTCCGAAATTCGGAATACGCATTCCTTGCGACAGGACGCCAGTCCGTATTGCATTTCAGCAACATCTGCCTGAAGGTGGCACCACTGAGTTTCTCTTCTTCTTGTCCGTTCCAGTCAAAATGGGCCTTCAATTTTGCTATATGAAATCATTTTATTCCACATCATATGATTTACCCTAAAGCTTTTGCATGAACCATATTTTATTTCAGAAGTATAATGTGAAATAACTGGCGGGAAATCCCCGCAGTACTGAATCCCTGATTTTGAATTTCGTGTCATCTTAAACGAAGGACAACATTCCCTTCAATTTTGCTAACAAATAATTGTATTGCACATCATAGGATTTACCCTGAAGCTTCTGCACGAATCATTTGTCTACACACGTATATTACTATATTAATTACAACTGTGTTCCTAATGTTTGGGTGCACACTCTGCCTATGATCAATTTCCTGAATTGAACTGAATTCAACCTTGCTGGTCTTCAGACTGACAGATGATGGCATGCAGTTGTCAGTGCAGTTGTTCATGTACAGGGAGCTTTCTATGAATGAGTTGCAACCCCAAAAGGCTTAAAATTTATCAGGCACAGACCCATGTTTTTACCCCTCGGCCGTTTTTGGCCATGGGGTATTGTCATCATCTTGTACGTCCGTCTGTCCGTACGTCCGTTCGTGAGCGAGATAGCCGGAAAACTGTTTCGCTGATGAATTCCAAATTTGGTATGCTTATTTGCCTAGTCAAGGACCAGAAGCCTATAAAATTGGGACCTGATTGGGTGGGAACCTTAGCAGCCATCTTTAATTTCATGCAAAATGGATAATGATCCATATCTCGGAAACCATTCAACTGTTCAATACGAAATTTGATATACATCATCGATACATCAAGCATCTTTCAACGAATTACCAAACAGGCTTTTCTGATTAGCTGGGAACCCTGGATGCCATCTTTAATTCATACGAAACCGATAATGATAGCATACATATCTCGGTTACCATTCAATTGTTTTATATGAAGGTAGGTATATATCATCAATACATCCAGATACTTTGAATTGGGACCTGATTGACTGAAAACCTTTGGTGGCCATCTTTAATTTAGGCAAAATGATTAATGATCTATCTCTGATTCCGTTGGAGTGCTCAGTGGAAAATTTGGTATACATCACTGATGCGTCAAGAGACTTACGATGAATGACAGATCTGGTTTCTCTGATTGGGCGGAAATCTTGGCGGCCATCTTTAATTTATTCAGAATCTTTAATGATGTTTATCTCTGATACCATTCAAATGTTCTATACGAAACTTGATTTACAGCATCGATGTATGAAGAGACTTGCATTAATGAATAGCCACATTAGTTCCTCTGAGTGATGGGAAGGATGGGCAACCATCTTTAATTTATGTAAAATCATTAATGATCTCTATCTCTGAAACTGTTCAAATGCTCAATGTAAAATTTGATATACATTATCGATGCATCATCTCGGTTACTTCTACACGATGTGCCTAGGATACAGTACGATACTATACCCAATTTTTTGTAATTCAACATCGCAGAAAACCACCATCGATTGCGTTTTCAATGGTAAAAGGGTTAGGAAAGAACTAAAAATACACTTCAATGCAGAGTGATTTTGATTGACGCCAGAAATCGCTCAGAACGCTTCTTCGGCGATCTAGACCCCAGGGGCATCTGGGGCCTGGGCGGCCCCTGGATCCTCACCTAAAGTGCAATGATAGTGGCTGTACCACTTTGAATTTGCTTCCGACGCCCCTGTATTAACAGACAGTGTCAACGTACTGTTCCAGCTGTCTCCCGTTCAGTGATTGGTCATTCGACCCCGCCATTTTAAACTAATACGAGCATTTTCATTGGATCACTATTAGATAAGACCCACCCCAATCTTCATACACAACCACGTGACTGTCTCAGTTGACTGATGACATAGCGCGGCCTCGTTTTTGATTTCAAAATCTGCCGTCTAACTGGGAAAATGTTGTTGCTGCTGCATCTGCCGATCATTAGCCCGGCCCCTGTAGAGGATACTATAGGCTAATACATGTAGGCTACCATGCCATGAGATGATGCTTGGGATTGCATTTCGCTCACTTGCACCTACAGGTGGCGACAACTGGTGGCAATTTAAAATTTGGTTTCCGGGCAGTAGGTTGAGGATGCCCTCAGCTTCTCGTCAAATTTGGTTTGCAGATAATGCCTTGAGATGTCACTTGGGGATGCTTCTCGGTGCTTCACTGCATGGAAACTATATCACAGAAGCAATCAACTTTCAGTCAATCGTTCTGAGTTGATCTTAAAACTTGGCAAGGCAGAAAGACCCTTCCACATCCATTGCCTATGAAGCAGCAGTTGCCTCCCTCATGTATATCCCCTAAGACCAACAATGCTAAAAAATATTGCTGCCATTTCGGCAGGGGACCTAGCACCCTCTGGCTGCTTGTT
>JAVTVY010013889.1:0-52143 GCA_036873755.1 Hanleya hanleyi | reverse complement strand
TACACTAATCCAATGAACTAGTATGTGGTACACTGATTCAATGGACTAGTACATTCCCTGGTACACTGATTCTATGAGCTAGTACATTCCCTGGTACACTGATCCAATGGACTAGTACATTTCTTGGTACAATGATCCAATGGACTAGTACATTCCTGCTACACTAATCCAATGGATTGCTTGATAATAGTTAAATAAATAGGCTTGTAAAACCAACTTGCAAACTAGCACATATGCAATGTTATAAATCCCATGCACCAGTTAATATTTTGAGAAATTCGAACAGTTCCATAATGTCATACATATATACGGGTCAGATCTATGTTGCATGTTGTAGATTTTTCTGCATTAGAAAGTAGATATGTGACTATACATCATTATTATAGGTGAAAAGCACATTACCATTCTTAAAATCCAAACTGTCACCTCAGCTATGTTATTATACTCACCCTAACTTCTGATCTTCTCGGTGTCTCTGTGATATCACACTTACTTCCATTCACATATTGTTGACTATGGTACCGATTTAATCGGTTCTTATTTTTGGCTGCAAATTCCTGTGAAAGAAAGTGTTAATATACAGATTGTCCAAATAAATAGAGTTTAGACATATTGATAACATAATGTTATATTGTAACCTATAATGTATGAAGCAGTCTGTCAACGGTGTGAGGATGAACTATTATATGACCACCAATCACCATGCAAGATTCTCTGGATTACAATGTAGTATCCTATCATGTGTACTCGATGTGTGAAACCATTTATATTGTCCCAGGTAACTCTTCCAAGCCATGGAACATTGCATAATATCCGAGTGGTTTTATTTTCAAGTTTCCAGAAAATCCATTCCAAAAAAAAAAATTGCCAATGCCTGCCATGTTATATCAACAGTATTGTACCTGGCCCAATCCTCGATTGTACATATTGATGACTTTTCTTTGATTCTGAATGGATTTTCTTGACACAGATAAATACTCAAAATGATTCTGGACGACGTTTAATCCACGTTCATGAGAGTAATCAGTGCCGCTATAATGGTGATATGTTTGGGGATAGAAATTATCAAGTTACACATGCAACATGAAGCTGCCTAGTGGATGATTCTTAAAGGTGAAATGCGAAGGTTTTCAGATTCTCCTTTTTATATATTATGTTGACTAATGATAGAAATTTTGGTTTATCTACTTCGTTTGGTTTAATTTGAAGTATATTGGCTGTTAGAAGCTTTTGAAAAGTTAGTACCCCACGCCCAGCTGAATTCGGATTCGCAAACTATCATTGCTTATCTTTCCTTGATCATGTTGATTGTGATGTTGCATCAGACCAGTCACTACAAGTATGGATGTTACAAGTTTGGATCTCCGCTCAGGTTTGACATCACAAACCAGCATCAAGCAGGGCAGATAAACGATGCAGATTTCATTTCTGAAATCGAAAACTAGTAGGGGACAAAATACTTAAAATACAACCAAACGAAGTGGATAGAGCCCTGATATTTCTATCATTAACCAGCTCATTAAGAACATGAAAAGGAAAATATGAAAATCTTTTCATTTCACCTTTAAGGGAGAGAGAGAAAGAGCAAATTCTATTTAACGTCACATTCAGCAATATTACAGCTACATAGTGATGAACAACATGAATCTGAAGATCAAATATCGAACTTCACCTTTAAGTGGGTCACTTGGGGAAAAATATACTTACTTTATTAGTTTCATTATTCCAGTCATACTCAGATTCAAACTGTCCTAAATAAATTATATCTCCTGTTATTTTACCATCTGAAATGCAAAGAAAGTACAAATAAACTATAAACATTTTATCAACAATTTACAATATCCACAGATTTTGTGAATGAGTAAGGTGGGCTTGCATGGGGGAGCAAGTTGAATCTAGGCATCAGGGCTTCAGGCCATCCTGTTTGTTGGTGGTAACCTATCATAGCTATCCACAGAAAGATTTTTACTTGCTTGCTAAATTATACCTACATATCATGTATATTTATCTGACCTTTGATATAAAATATATATTTCCTTCCTAACCAGACTTCTGGGACAGGAATGAGTGAGTGAATAGAATTTAATGTCGCTTTCAACAATATTTCAGCTATATCGCGACGAACCAACTAAGCACCACCCAGCCAAGTTGTGTTCCTGCTACTTCAAAGAAGAAATCTTTGAAGCAGCATGGAAGCAGACACCCTCCATCCACCCTATAAAACAATCGGACACATGATCTATTGGGCATAGCAGGTATGGACTGAACACAAATTTGAGACCATATTGATACATGTAATCCCTAAATTGAGGCATAATTGCCTAACATATAACAATGAATGATCAAAAACATCATGTGTTACTGGTCATGTCCAATTACCTTCTACATGGTACTGTCTGATATATTTTCCGTAACAAAACTCATACGTCCACCAATCTTTAACCTGAAAAATCAATTAAATTCATAACTGATGGCAAAAAAAGTTGAAAATTAATTTAATTTATACTTCAAATACGTGTATACATGTATAACAGTCAAGTAGAATGCAGGGCTTGCTTTTCCACAGGAATCCAGTTCCAGTCTGCACTCCAACAAAATAATTCCTGGGAATCCAACATATTTCTGTAAAATTTTAGCAATCTGTATAGAAATGACAGCTTTGGATTGCCATGGATTCTCGTAGAGTGTTGGAACATCGAGAACATAAATTCACCTCAAGTATCAAAGTTTTGGGAATTATACTCTAGATAGCTGGTTCTAGTATGGTAATCAACCTAGTAATTCAATCATAGAAATAGAAATTTCCCGCCATAAAATCTGTGGGTGATAAAATTTATTATAACAGGAAGTTGACAAAATAGTTCAAAATCATGCATTTATAATTCATTATTTGTCATTACTTTTAGAGGGTGATCAAGTTTATTACAACCACCAATAAAATTTTGTCCCCAAAATTGTGGATGATTGAATTTTGACAGGCAGATTGAATTATTAGAGGGATTACCATACAATGGATTGCAAGTGAATTTTGTAAGAGTAATTTATAATAGGAGCACAGTTCAGAGAGATTTGAGACTGGATGAGGAAGCAGATGAGCCCCTTACTTTGAGTAGACATGGTCCAGACTCTAGAGGTCTTAGTAACTCAGGTATTCCTGTCTCTATGGCTATCTTCTCCTCCTCCTCTTTCTTCTTATCTTGTACTGTATGATCAGGAAAACTACACTGATATTGCTGACCAAACTTTGACGTTAAATACACCGCACCAGTGGGCTCATTCTGCATGAACGAAAATGAAACAACTAGTTTTACAAGTTGAATTTGTAACAAAACTGATCAAAATCTCAAGAGAATTATCTCCCTTTGACCACAAACATACATGCCTTGTTTTTTCATCAAAGGACCCCCTTGCATCATTATACAAATCAGTTCCTCTCAGTCTGTAGGTGCACTTGTTTGTTGAAATGTTTTAGAACTCAGAAATCACTCAAACTTGTACAAACAACTTGGCTACATATCATTCTGCAAAAACTTGGTTTCTTGGCATAAATAGTAGGGTTAAAATAAGCAGCATATTTTGTCAATTTTTAGTGTTTTATGCAAGGTATTTCCTATCAGAGCAAAAAGATGACATTAACCAAAATCAGTCCAGTGTTTCTGTGACAAGTATGATATATTCTGCATTACTCCAAAGTATATTTTTGGTTAACATAATCATATTTTTGCTATGATGGGAAATCCCATTTGTAAAACACTAAAAATCGATAGAATAGGCTGTTCAGCATATTCTGCCTGCTTATTATAAAAATCCTATGTATGTCATGAAATCAATTTTTCACAGAATGAAAGAATAGTATGTAGCCTAGTTCGACTGATTGCTGTGTCAAATTTTTTTCTCAACAAATAAGTGCACCTAATTGGGGGATGAACTTGTATAATGATGCCAGGGATTCCTTGTGAGAATCTGAACAAATGTGGAATTTGGGAACATTTGAGCAAGCGTGCAGCACAGTGAAATGAAGGCATGGCGTCAAGACCCTTGGATGCTCAGTTTTGCTATCAGAGCCATTTCCCATCAGCACCTCAGAGCCCCAAGATCAAGGTTGCCTTTTGTCCTTTAAAACAAAATAAAAGATCAGTTATGCTAATTCAAATGAAAAACAAAACAAAACTGAACATATTTTTTTAAATTTTGTGATAATTTTCCACTCATAAATTTGATGCCATTTTTCTCCTGCAATTCCACCAAATCTGCAAAATCGGACAGGAAAATTGCCAGAGCTGATTTGGCTCCTTTCATAAACATCTCACATAAACCGGAGCCATGGGCGGGTGGAGGTGTGGCGGCTGGTGGTGGTGTGCTGTTTTCGCAAACCATGTAGAAGGTGTCTCGGCAGCAGTTTCAGTTTCGACAGAAGTTTTGGAAGTTGTGAATTGTCTCTTTGCTCAGTCATGAAGGGAGATTGAATCAACATGTTGGTTGACATTGCTTTTATCATTGTGTTTCACCCTGTCCACGTAATTGATCAGGGCCTGAAGGAACTGTCCGCTGAGGTAATAGCCTTTAGTTTTGCATCGTAATCTCCTACACAGAATTTACGAATTCCCTCTATAAGCTTATACTGGCTTCAAATCTTGCATTGTAGCTTTGATAATTTGTTATCTACGTTTCATGTACCTTGTACCAATTTTTTTTCTGTACGAGGAAAATGAAGATAACAAATGATAATGATGGAATCTCGTCATATAGGTCTTCAGGCTGACAATTTCAAAGCCGCTTGATTTGGACATTGCGCACGCGGTTGGTGAATCAAGCCAAGGCATGCAGGCAGCGCCATCTATAGCCTCTTGCAGGGAGTTGACAGTGAACTATCATGTCAACAAGATGTTTGTCAAACAGGCACTTGATGATATAAATGCAAACTGAACCTCAAATCTGTTCATGTGATGGGATTACCACGTTTTTAAATTGTATAATTATGTTTCATAAGGGAACATGAGGGATTTATGCAATGTAATGTCAAGCTTTCAAGTTGTTGGTGTTGTTGCTGCATTTAATCCTGGCAAACGAATAATTTGAGATGTGATGACCTACACGTAACCCGAACGACCGTTCGCCACTAGATTTATACACTTTTAGAGAATAAGATGAACAGAACAATGCATATTTTGGCAAAATAGGTTAGCTTCCATCGGGGTGAGTGAACAAGCGAGTGAGTAGGATTTAACAACATTTTCAGATATCTTTCAGTCATATCATGATGGCGCCTTCATGTGCCAGGACATGAGAGTGCCCACAGTTCCTATTATCCTGGACACTGATTAGCCCAGTCAGTAAAGCACCCAGACACTGCTTCCATCAGGGTTGCAGCGCACACAATTCACCTCAGCAATCATTAATTGCCGAGGTAAATGCCATAGCATAATCAGTTCACCTCAGCAATATTTAACATGGTGTTGAATAGGAATTATTTTAACATGACTTTATTTTTGCCGAGGTGAGTTTTCCGAATTGTGTGGGCTGGGGTTGCTGATTTGAGCCCCCCCCCCCCCCCCCCCCCTCCCAATACCCCTCTATAAAATCTGAGCCATGACGAATAGCTTGTACACCACAACGAATACCAGCCACTTCAATCGGAAATATTCGTGAAGTTATGCCCTCTCCGAACATACTCATATTTCAACGAATTAAGCCCCAAGCAATGTGTCGTACATTTCATCTCCTCCTGGTTGCTTTGGAGTCTGACGTTCATAGCCATGAATGTTTTGTCTTAAGAGACACCCCATGTTATTTCCCATCTGATTTAAAAAGAGTTTGTCCGCCAGCTACATCTCCGCATAAACTGGTCCTTTATTTAAATATACAGAGATTCCACAAAGGAGGTGTATTGCCCCAAAATGCCATCCATTCATTGGCTGATATTTTAAATGAACAGTTCCAGTAATAACTATCTATCCTACAGCTATAATCTGCCTGCAGGGCCTGGTACGAAGGTACGGAGTATACAGACCTGCATTATGGAGGATGAGTCCCGTGCTTAGTGCATCAGTGGAGGAAACCTATTTAGTCATGTTGGTTGAGGGTTTATATGAGGATTCAGATCAATAATATTTTGCTACTTGCATGGGAGTTTGGGTTGGTGATTTGGCATTAATCATATTTCATGTATTTGGTTGAGGTTTAGGTGGGGTTTCAATTCAATATTTTGCCCAAGGGCAAGGGGTTAGATAACCAAATATATGCGACTCAGTGTATAGCCACAACCGAGTCGCACATCGTTATTTGGGATGTTTGAAATAGCATCATCTCCTTGGCCAGACAATGTACCCTAGCAGAAGGCTGTAACAATGCATTTAACAGTGTGTAAACATAGCTAACATACTTATGATGACATACAAATCTTTGTAATAGTCTGGCAACATGAGAATATGGATATTCGCAGTCGCTGCAGCATTGGACTCAGAAAATCTTCCCTGTGTACAAGATGAATCAGTCACGACCACCACCTAGCGGGCAGCACTCTTCAATTAATGGAGATATTTTCATCTCTAAACAATGTTGATCAGACAGCTCATCATTTTCGCAGTTCAATGCTGCAGCGACCACGGTGCAGATTCTACAATTAGAAATATCCATATTCTCATGTAGCCAGACTATTACAAGGATTTGTATGGCATCATAAGTATGTTAGCTACGTTTACAAACTATTAAATGCATCATTACGGCATTCTACATTATCTCATGATCTTGCCAAGAAATTGACGCTATTTCGAATGTCACAAATAACGATGTGCGTGGCTACATACACTGAGTCACACACTCATATTTGCTAAGTCTCCACTGGGGCTGTCGGGGGGGGACTCTTCAATTAATGGAGATATTTTCATCTCTAAACAATGTTGATCAGACAGCTCAACATTTTCGCAGTTCAATGCTGCAGCGACCACGGTGCAGATTCCACAAGAAATATCGCTTGACTGATGCATAGGCCTATGGAAGGTGTTGTTGCTGTCAAAAAAACCCCCCAAAATTGCCACACGTTTAAAAATCAGGGAAACATGGTGCAGGTATTGATCGATTACCTTTCCCAAGACAACTGGGCTATTCAATATGTCTATACCATAATGCACTGATTTCAGTTCATCGATATCAAGAAAACCTCCAGTGAATTTCATAAAAGAAATTGTAGTAAAGACGACGAAAAAGTTTGTTTTGGCAGCCATGCTTCATTATTGGCGCATGCTCTCTGCGACCGGCGTGAATCAGTGGTTATGGTGCATTGTGGTCACTGTCGGAAACCTTTTTGTAAACTCACATGTATCGGTGGCGCAACAGACGACGGGGGTTCCCGATTTTGAGAGAGAATTCTTGATCGCGGGAAAAATGAGGATGGTGGATGGGGTGACAGTTAAAAGCTGAAAAAAATGTGATTGACACAGAAATAAGAAAATGTGTAACTCTTTGCAGAGAAACTTACCAAGGTGACGCAAATGGAGTTGGGCTTTAAAATGAATACAGAGTAATTCTTCGATAATGACACTCGCAACACACACAATGATAAAGTTCTGAATGCGCGTTGCATGATGAACAACAACAACAACAATTTAGGATTGAGAAGTTGATTTTTTTTTTGGTCGTAACAAATAAATAAAGGTACTCACGTAAACAGGGAAGCCAGGAGAGCATGATAACATTTACCATTCAAGTGTACAACAAGCCAAATGATCACAACTGGTAAAAGAAGTTCCACATTCACAGAGCTTAAAACGTGAAATCGCCATCAAAAGTGCAAAGCGGAAGTTACGTGTTCAAATAGTTCAATCTTGAACGTCGCTCGCATGGGCTTACTCCGTTCAACTCAGCCCATTAGGGAACAATGGTGCAGATTCCCCACAGATTCTATGGGGGCGCTGTGGACTCGGAGTTCGTCCGGCTTTTAGCTCTGCTGTGGCTAGATAAACATCTTACAAATATTCTACGACATTAACTTCAGAAAATCTTTGCGAAATAAAGACAAATCTTACCTTAGACGACGAACATCAGTGAAATCCAAACGACGGTAGACTGCGCGCGCGAAAAACGTTCCAAATTTACGCTCGGTTACATGTTTTCAAAAAATGGTATCGTGCACGGAAACGGACTGAATTGAATCCGCTCAAAAGCATGCATTCCAGGAACAAGAAACCGCGATGGAAATAAAAGCAAATTCTACGAATTGAGATCACATAAAATATCACTTGCTTTGATTCCAGAATATTTCCCTCCTTAATATATGAAAATGTGTACAGTTCAGTATGTGAATAAATGTTTAAATGATATAATGTTGTTAAATCTGTCAATACAGCGTTTGCTCATTAACGCCACTACTTTTTTTGGTGAGAGAGTGGGAAGAGAACTTATATAAATATTTCTATCTACATTTCCATCGCGGTTTCTTGTTCCTGGAATGCATGCTTTTGAGCGGATTCAATTCAGTCCGTTTCCGTGCACGATATCACTTTTTGAAAACCTGTAACCGCGCGTAAAATTGGAACGTTTCTTGCACGCGCAGTCTACCGTCGTTTGGATTTCACTGATGTTGGTCGTCTAAGGTAAGATTTGTCTTTATTTCGCAAAGATTTTCTGAAGTTAATGTCGTAGAATATTTGTAAGATATTTATCTAGCCACAGCAGAGCTAAAAGCCAGACGAACTCCGAGAAAATCGAGTCCACAGCGCCCCCATAGAATCTGTGGGGAATCTGCACCATTGTTCCCTAATGGGCTGAGTTGAACGGAGTAAGCCCATGCGAGCGACGTTCAAGATTGAACTAGTGTTCAAAGAGAACTTCAAAGCAAGAGAAATAACTCTGATACCTGTTCAGGTGAAAACAATTGGAGGGCCGGGTAGCTGACGTAAGAAAATTATGTTCTGTGTGTTGACTCAGCATACTGTGTAACACAGGTGAGTCCCACCCGTCGAGCGCCTCACTGTTTTTTTCCCCGGGAAAGTGGAAGAGCGGGTCTATAAAATGTTTCAAGGATTACAGACGATTTACAGGGTTTTAGAAAGAAAGATTTGTACAGTTGTTCATCCTATAATATTAATATTAGTCCTTATGATATTGCTTACTCCGGCGCGCTCGAAAGCCCTTTGACGAAAAATATGATTGCGTTTCCTTTGCGTTTCGGTTCAAGGCTAATGGTTCCAGATTTTTCAACTCGTTCCATTCATTTGTGTTGTTCGGGGACCTCGTGGATGACGTGTCTTCAGTCAAAACATGTCAAACGGTTTTGTCAAAGGTCAAATCATTGGTCATCGGATCGCTGACGTAACATTTCCTGATTGCAATTTATCAGGCTGCGCAACAATCGGCGCCCAGACACAGTCTTCACAATCCTAACAACATAGCCTACCGTCCCCAAAAACACGGACAAAGCCCCAGCGGAAAAAACTTCAAATAGTTATTTAAGGTGCATGTGCAATACATTAATGCATGGACGTGTAAATTTTATCAAATGAGTGCAAGCAAGAAACAACAACAAGAATGGGGAATATTGCCAAACTATCACTTTTGGCCCATCTAAATTATACACAGCTAAAAGAAGTTCCTGCAAAAATACAGACAAAGGTTACTATACAAATATTGGTGAAAGTAATTAAGTTTTGACCATAAAGTTGACCATTAATTTTAAACAATTTCCCAAATTTATGTTTGTATTTAACATGATGATAAATGTGGAAAAAAATTATGAATTGTGTAACTCATTGCTTAACTTGTGAGCGGCTCACGTTTCTTAAACTTGCGCCGGAAAGCCATTGTCAGCGTCTTCTTGATAGCCTTATCTAAACACACCTGTGATTGGATGTTTCGGCCTCGGTAGCGAAAAATTGACCAATTAACGCTTTCGTGATACATGAATCACTGGTAGCATTCTTTTCAGCCTCGATTTCGACTTCATGACGTCGGGAATCTCCAAATAACCTCATGTCATGTGACAATTGAGTGGGAAAACTCCAAACATGGTGGCTGCGGTCGTCGTATGTTGTGTTTTTGTTTTCTCCTGACTAGACAACATACAAGTTCAAGAACGGTTTCCATCATCAGTTTTTAGCTCATCTGGGCCAAAGGCCCGATGGGCTAATGTCATGGCCTGATTGTCCGTTGTCAGTCGTCCGTTGTGCGTTATGCGTAAACATCTTCTTCTCTGAAACCGCTTGGCCGATTAAGGCGAAACTTGGCATGCATGCTCCCCCCAATGAGTACACCAGAATTTGTTCATGCGGTGTTGATATGATTTTAAATATGGCCACCATGGTGGCCATCTTGAATTTGCCAGTGAAATTTTGTCATCATTATTTTTCGGTAACTACTTCATGGATCTTTCTCAAATTTGGTACACCAGTCCCCCTTTGGGTCTAGTTGTACAGCATGTGTATACTTCAGTCCAATTTGAATATCCAATATGGCCACCAGGCGGCCACCTTGGATTTCCCGATGAAACATTGTTATCGCGATTTCTCAGGAACTACTTCATGGATCTTTCTCAAATTTGGTATACAGGTTCCCCTTGGGGTCTAGTTGTGCAAGATACCTTTTCTGGCCCGATTTGAAAAATCCAATATGGCCACCAGGCGGCCATCTTGAATTTTCCCATAAAATTTTGTTATCATGAATTCTCAGGAAATTACTGCATGAATCTTTGTCAAATTGGGTACACAGGTTCCCCTTGTGGTCCAGTTGTGCAAGATACCTTTTTTGGTCCATTTTGAAAATCCAATATGGCCGCATTTTGAATTTCCCATGAAACTTTTTTATACTGAAAACTCAGGAAATTACTGCATGGATCATTTAGTGTTCAGGGGGGACAACACAAGTTAGAAACTCATCTATTGCAGTTCTTCAGTAAAAATTTCTTACAGCTACTTTCTCCAGTTGTAGCCAGATGAGCTACAGTGCCATGGCACTATCTTTATTTATATAAAATCACCAAAGCATCAAGGATTGTAAAAATATATAGTTTACCCTAATACAGGCCTCATGAAATGCGACAAATGAAAGGGGTTTTCCAAACATGGCGTCACCAGCCGATGTGATCGACGTAAGTTGTGTGGGGTTTTTTCTCCCGACTTGAAAAAAAAACAACCTAAGTTCAAGAATGGTTTCCGTCATTTGTTTTTATTTATTTGAATCCCCAAAGCATCATGGATTGTAAAAATATATAGTTTACCCTACATGTATCTCCGATACCCATGGAAAAATTAGCCATTATCATAACCACATGCGAAAATTAATATTTTTGCAAAATTTATTCCGTCCAGTAGTGAATATTTATTCCGTGGGCAAAGGTTTAAAATTAATATTTCAACTAATATGGTTAAAAATTAATCGCCTTTACCAATATTTGTATGGTAACCTTCCTAGCTTTTGCTGTATTTCACAGGAGCCCAGGGGTTTTTTCAGCCACTTTTCCTTTATCGAACTAAATTTTTGAAATTAAATAAAGTCAATTTTTTTTGCGCACCTTCGGCGCTCAAAATAAGTACAAAAACTCAATTTTCCAAGTTTTTAATCTTTCAAAAAAAAAAACAACCTCAATTTGTCAAGCTTTTAATCTTTCAAAGAACAAAAAAACTCAATTTTTCACGATTTTGATTGGGGGGGTAGGGGGAGGGGCACACATTTGATCGGAATATCTGATATGTTTTTATGTTTCATATCTTGGTTGTTTTATCCAATTTAATACAAGAACACCAGATATTTTCCTGTACAATGTACCTCTTCTAACTTCTGACCATCATCATGTTCTGACTGACGTCCAGTTCTCAATGATTTAGGGTGTTTGCCTTGCATGGCCTATTCTTCGAATCATATTCATGCAACCTCATTCTGTGAACAAGCAAACAATCTTTCTATTAGGCATAAAATCAGGACACGCTTATATATAAGCTTCCCGTCCAACTACGTATACATAGCAACAACACCACCAGCAAACGTTGGGATCGTGAAATTGCACGTTTTTATGATTGTCACAAATGTGTTGGAAATACATTTAACTGAAAACAACTTTGAAGACTACTTTAACTCTTTCCCCCATAGACTTGTGAGGAATTTTCTCTCTCTGCCCCATAATAGATTTGTAATGGCGTAGGTCTTCAACCCATGGACTCATTTCAATTTTCATACTTCTCCAGCGATGTAAAATATTCCGTTTTATGTCCCATGTCATGTGGAGAAATATTTACCCCACAGACCCATTCTGCGTAATTTGTTCACGTTTTATACCAATATCAGCAACATTTATTCTAAAAATAAGTAATCTTGTGAGAAAATGTGTTGTCTGCTTTACTTCTGTTGGAAATCACGAAAAAAGCGAAGAAATTGTCGCATTTTAGCTACGTTTTGCAGCGTTCTCTTCCTGCTTTCCGGCTACCATTCGCATGTTTCCATATACCATCGTAAAGCTAATTCTCCGTAGGATCGAGATTTGGCAGTGACATCACAAGATGGCAGGTCTAGAACGAACTATAACTGTTTTAATCCGATATACCTTCCATACAGGAGAATAAAGACAGTAATAAATATTCATAAGGTGAAAGTAACACAGCTCACTGATTGGCCAAGGTTGAGCGCGGCCGACGTGATTGGAGGAAGAGGTCACGTGGTGACTCGGTCACTGTCGACAAAAGGCCGGCTGAGAAAGAATGGCGGCTAAACACATTTACGGCGAAGACAGCAGGTCCCGGGAAAATATATAAAATAAACTTGAAGATTTGAAGAGCTAGTCATCAAGGTTAGATACTTTGGTAGTTTATGCTCGCATTACGTGAAATATTCAGGAATTTGGAAGCAGATTTTACTATTTTTCGAACGTTTGTCTTGGAGCAGATGAAACAAATTTGTTGTCAAATCGCGCATTTTCCATCGATTATTTCTGTTCTATCCCGATTTCATTTTACCCTTGCCATAAAACATACCAACAGTCCATATATGTAGTCAGATTTATTGAAATTGTGGCTTTCTGAAAATGTATAGTTTTAATTAGATTTTACTCAAAAGCTGGGACGAGTATAGAGGGATATGAAACGCGGCTCCTCTCTTTGAACTAGAGTTTGTCTCGCTAATTGATATGTTAATGAGTGATTAGTGATTATCATTGGTTAATTAGTACGCCTCGTCACTGATTGGCTTTTTGTGCGCAAAAGACCATCACGTGTGCTTCGCTGTGAGTACCGCCCTGGTTCGCTGGCCAATGCTGGGCGAATACACGTGCTTGTCAACTAGGCTCCATTAACGTGAACGCCAGTCAACTCAATTTAGGCCAAGATTGGTGACCAAAAAACTTCCTTTACAGCTTAACGAGTGGCAAAAGGAATACATCATGCAAACGGCAAGAAACAAAACTAGTGTATGGAGAAAAAAAATCTAAAAAAACAAATGACCCAAAAGAGTAGTTCAATCACAAAAATGTACAAGAATTGTGAGATTTGTTCAGAATTCTAGATATTTGACATTTTTACGATTTTCACGAGCAATTATTTACAAAAACGAAAATGGAAAATTAAAACATTTTGCGTACTGTCAATGGCATGCGTGCATATTTTGTAAAAAGTAGCACAGATATACTTCAAAGATTGAGATTTAAAGTTTGATCACAAAGAAGGAAAAAAATGAGTTTTTCCTTCCCACTCCGTCCGCTCATTTATCGGCAGCGCAGAGCGGTTTTTTCGATATGCATCTTTTCGATGAAAATCCCTCAAAAGTTTCTTCTCTCAAAATAGTACCTGTCTCGATCAAATAATCTGATGCCAATTGCTGCAGAAGAACGTCTATAAATCTGGTAAAATCTGGAATGAATTCGTGAAGAAAACTAGGCGATGCAAAGGCTCACGCGCGTAGAGCGCGAGACATACATTCAGCGTGAGCTCGCGGCGGCGCCTTTGATGTCGGGGGTACGATTCATATCCCTTTAATATTCGTCCCAGCTCAAAGTAAACGCCAAAAATTGCAAGAATAATCGACCACGTGGGAACTCAAGTGACTCATCAAAATCTGTCTTCATGGGTTAGGCGAACACTCGTCAAAACACGCTTCATGGGGATCTACACAAGTCGTCAAAACTTGCTTATATGGGGGAAAGAGTTAAATGGTATATAAAGGGCCTTGACAAGTATTTAGTCCCGAGAGATCTTCAAATCCGAGTGGGTAAAGGCCGAAAACGAACTCTCAAAAAACGAAAATGCCATCGGACTGATCGCGAACACTTGACAGGGATATATACACATCTTTGAGGATTTACAGGGATAAATAGGCGAAGTTTATGAATTACGACCACTTATATTGGTCTACCAAAAACCTTTGCTCGTTTATTTTTTGGAAGCCTTGAATGCTCTCTGTGAAGGTTCCCTACTGGCGCCAGATGGTGCTAGTGTGAATGCTTCCACGCGGTTGTCAAATGGAAAGTACACTTGCGTGAAAATGAAACCTGGGACGTTTGGAGTTATTTAGCAGATAATTTTGATTTGGATTCATTCATAATTAGAATGACAAACAATTTTCCCAGAGACAGCCCATCAGGAGAAGTAGAATTAAGCGGTAAGAAATTTATGAAAATAAAAGTGGATCGTTTCTTCTGAGACATTGCCTGCATGAGACTAGCCCCAGCTGGGACCTAATGATAGTGTCATTAGGTCCCACATACATCCTAGCCACCATCGTCGTTTAGAAGCCCGAATCGTATAAACAATGATTTAGTTGCTCCTTACCATGCATTTTCCGATAAAACGTATCATGAACTAGTCCGAATCGTCCGAACGGCCAACATCTGTTGTCTTTTTGAGTGGGTTTCGCCTACTTTTGTACCAGTCCCCGCTTGAATATATGATCGACACTCCAGCGTGAAAACAAACATGGCGGAGCTGATCATATATTCAAGCGGGGACTGGTACAAAAGTAGGCGAAATCCACTCAAAAAGACAACAGATGTTGGCCGTTCGGACGATTCGGACTAGTTTATGATACGTTTTATTGGAAAATGCATGGTAAGGAGCAACTAAATCATTGTTTATACGATTCGGGCTTCTACACGACGATGGTGGCTAGGATGTACGTGGGACCTAATGACAGTATCATTAGGTCCCAGCTGGGGCTAGCATATGAGACCTGTCATGAACAACAACAACAGCAACGCGGTCGACCCTTTATGTTGAGAACACGCATTTCTTTAGAAGTCAGTTTATTTGAGGTCAAGATTTTAAATTTAACAGCACTGCACTTCTTGCTTATGTCTGTTCTTGCTCTTGATTTTTTTTTGGTAATTTTTATCTTTCACTGTAAAAAACATCGCTGTATGAAATGAAAAATATGTGAGACAAAAATATCAGGAATTTCCTTATTTTTTAATGCTTAAATTGCATATCTGTTATACACACGTAAATCCATGGCAAATTGTTCAGCCTACTCTTTATAAGGCTCATTAATAATAATTGTTTGTTTTACGTTAACATCAACTGCTTGACAGGAAATAGGGCAGGTGGTCAGATTGTATTTATATATTTTGTCTTGCAATGCAGACAGTCCCAAATGATTTGTTTTTCATACACAATACAAAGATACACAAAAAAAAATAATATTCAGAGTATATACATGTATACTTACCATGTAGTAAAAATGTTTAGGTTGAATCCATTTGTGGAATCCAATACAATCATCGTGTAACTATTTTATAGTATGATTTTGTTTTTCATCGTTTCTTTCTGACAACATAATGGAAATGAGTAATCGCAATCAATAACACAAAATGATTTTAATTACACAAAAGTTTAAAAATTCATCAATTGGTAACAGTAAACAAGGTTCATAGAAGATAACATTTGTAAAAAAAAAATATATACTCAACTTCGGGGGAACAAAATGACCCTGGTTTGTAAAAAATTTATATACTCAACTTTAGGGGGGAAAAATGCCGATAAATTTTATTTTAACTCAATTTGACTGTGAAGAAACTCAATTTTCTGGATTTCGGTTCGTAAAATTTGGACTTCTATGAATCCCTGGGGCTGTCTACCTGCACGTCAACGAAATACTTGTACAGCTAAAGGACGATGGATATACAAAATTCGCTGCCCTGGACAGAGAATTCCTATCTTCAGTCCGTGTAAAAGAAATAAAAGAAGATATCAATAAGAGGGGAATCCTGACGTTGAAAATTCGGGTAATAAATTCTGCAGATCAAAACAGTGGTCACAAGTAAGAGTTGTTTCCCTTGATTTCTGTTCACACAATGTGTGTGTATTTGAGTTTTACTATTTACCATAATTATTTACAGAATGTTACAATTAAATTAAGGCAAACTTAAAATGTCTCCTTTGGGAATAATTATTTCATAAATATTTTTTCTGGCGATAATTATGAGAGATTTCATAGTGTATCAATTTGTAAAATAGGAATTTTGCCAGATTATATATTCGATCACAATTTACCTTCAATAATTAATAATTGTAGCATGTATGTTTTAGCAGGAGAAGGTCAGGCTAAACAACCTGTTAACTTACAGCAGCCTAAAGATAAAAATACCAACGATAGGCCTATATATTTGGGGGGTATTCTTTTTGGGGAAAAGATCTTTTGAATATCTGAAAATATGGGGGGGGGGGGATATGCCATAGCGGTGGGGGGAGGAGATATGTCTTGGGAGAATATGGTGAAGTGGGTGGGGAATGTTGTACCAGCAAGAATGTATTTGTAGAGCATTGTATATGGGATGGGATTACTGAACATCAGAATAAAATTTATTTGGCCACGTTCATAAAGTTAGACCGCGGTTCGCAGTTTGCAGTTCGTTATTCGAGGAGACTAGCAATTATTTCTTCAGATATGGAAATCTGTAATTTTTTTATTATGAATACTTTGAACTCCAAACTCTGCATAGAAAGGGAGAATGTCATGCTCTATATCTTTGCATATTCATATCCCAAATCGGACGCCAGCTAGGGGGGCTGTTATGAGTCGCTGAATGACTGGTCCCGAACCGCGAACCGCAGTCTACATGTAACTTTATGAACGTCATTTGACCCTACCTACCTACTTTAATTTTTTCTGGCCTGTAACCGGAAGCAGACATATTTTTGTTTTGCTGTTGCTTCAATGCATTTTGCTGAGAAGCAACACTGAACAGAAACTTGATAATGTGATGTCTAGCACTGTAAGATCACTTGTCTTTATTGCAACATGTACATGTAAGCGTTCTGTCTGTGTCATGTGCGCTGTCCTCCGTGTTTTATAGGGTGGATGGAGGGTGTCTGGTTCCATGCTGCTTCAAAGATTTCTTCTTTGAAGTAGGAGGAACACAACTGGGCTGGGTGGTGCTTGGTTGGTTCGTCGTGATATAGCTGAAATATTGTTGAAAGCGATGTTAAATTCTATTCACTCACTCACTCACTCGTCGTGATATAGCTGAAATATTGTTGAAAGCGATGTTAAATTCTATTCACTCACTCACTATTTTTGTATTAGCCTTGATAAAATGATAGGTGACTCGGTGTTTCCCAATCACATATGATATCCTCCCCCTTTCTCGGTAGATACTTAATGTAGAAAGCTATTGTCCGAGTCTTTGTGAAGCTGAAAATGTTCAAGTCTAGACATATTGTTGTCTCCATACTTGGCTATTGTATGCATTGTCTCGTGATTCTTACATGGAGTATGAACCTCTTTCTCCTACAACTCTCACCTCCTCAACCTACATGTATCAGGTAAAATCTTGAAGAATAATGACAATGAGTTAATCTTACTATATATTCTTTCTTGTTTAATCATCATTTAATCTTAATAAATATTCTAATGATCTTACTATTACTAAATATTCCTCTCCTTTCTGATGTTACATGTAGGTAAACACTGGACGGCTGCTAATGCCTGAAGTTCATGGTGTCTGGCTTATGAAGATGTAGACATTTGTGCTTGTACATCATACAAAATGAAACACAGGTAAGTGGAAATATTCAGATTTTTAAATCTTGGATCTTTCGTCATATAGACATTGCTTTTGAAGCAGATCATGGCTAACAGAAAACTGTTGCGGAAGAGTGTGCTCAAAAACTATTGTGGAAGAGTGTGCTCAGAAACTACTGGGGGAGAGTGTGCTCAGAAAACGATTGAGAAAGAGTGTCCTCGGAAAATGACAGAGAAAGAGTGTGCTCAGGAAATGACCCTATTCCTTACGCTGTAAAACTTACCTTCACATACCTTATTGCTATCATGTTCTTATGCGATGGATCATTGTAATTACATTACCACAGAATCAATAATAGTCCCTGTGGTTCCCAATGCCCATGCACGAATACCCAGAATACCCAGAATCCTCTTTGATCTGACCACGTCACTTCCTTCTTAAATCTTTCCATTGTCACCCACAGTGGTCAGACATGTTCTCAAATTCATCCGTAAAATCTTGGATCTACCTTTGAGTTGACCATGCAATACCTCAGAATACCTGCTGAAAGACAGAGACTGCGGAGCAGGAGTGTTGCCGGGAGTGGGTGGGGGTTGAAATCATGCAAAGAGAGAAAGGTGCTGAAAAAGACCACCGCTAACAAAAATCGTGCTGAGAAAGAAAGCTGCTAAGAAGATTACTGCTAACAGAAATTGTGCTGATAAAGAAAACTGCTAAGAAGACCACTGCTAACAGAAATAGTGCAAAGATTGGAAGCTGCTGAAGAAGACCACTGCTTACACAAATCGTAATGAGATAGAAAGCTGCTGAAGAAGACCACCGCTAACAGAAATCCTGCAAAGAAAGAAAGCCGTTGAAGAAGCACTGCTTACTGAAATTGCGTTGAGAAAGAAGCTGCTAAGAAGACCACTGCCAGGCTTAGATCTAGGGTCTCACAGCGTCCTTAAAAAGGACACTGGTATGAAATCAAATGACAGATTTTTGCATAAAATCAAATGATTTTATTTCAGAATACATACTTGAAACAGCCAGAAAGTGAAATGAAATGTAAACTGACATTAAGTGTTGCAAGAATACACCCAAAAAATCCCAATGGACAAATTTTTCATCATATGTATGGCAAATTATGGACTTTCTGACTTCTTGCAAGACATCTTGGAAATTGCATTTTTTCAAATACGGGCAGTGTTATTTCAAATAAGGACTCTGGTTAAAATATCTGGATCTAACCCTGACTGCTAAACAGAAATTGTGCAAAGAAGGAAAGCTCCTGAAGAAGACCACTGCTAACAGAAATCGTGCTGAGAAAGCTGCATGCTGAAGAAGACCACTGCTTACAGAAATCGTGCTGAGAAAGAAAGCTGCTGAAGAAGACCTCTGCTGATATATCATGCAAAGAAGGAACGCAGCTGAAGAAGACAATTGATGCCTGCTGACAGTAAATATGCTGAGAAAGAAAGCTGCTAAGAAGATCACCGCTATCAGAAATCTTGCAAAGAAAGAAAGCTGCTGAAGAAGACAACTGCTAATAGAAATCATGCAAAGAAAGCTGCTGAACAAGACCATCGCTAACAGAAATCATGCAAAGATAGAAAGCTGCTGAAGAAGACCACTGCTTACAGAAATCATGCTGAGAAAGAAAGCTGCTGAAGAAGACCACTGCTAATAGAAATCATGCAAAGAAAGCTGCTGAACAAGACCATCGCTAACAGAAATCATGCAAAGATAGAAAGCTGCTGAAGAAGACCACTGCTTACAGAAATCGTGCTGAGAAAGAAAGCTGCTACAAAGATTACTGCTAACAGAAATTGTGCAAAGAAAGAAAGCTGCTGAAAAAGACCTTCTAACAGTAACAGAAATCATGCTGAGAAAGAAAGCTGCTAGAGAGACCACTAACAGAAACTGTGCTAATAAAGAAAGCTGCTAAGAAGACCACTGCTAACAGAAATCGTGCAAAGATAGGAAGCTTTCGAAGAAGACAACTGCTAACACAAATTTTTCTGAGAAAGAAAGCTGCTGAAGAAGACCACCGCTAACAGAAATCCTGCAAAGAAAGAAAGCCGTTGAAGAAGAGCACTGCTAACAGAAATCCTGGAAAGAAGGAAAGCTGCTGAAGAAGACCACTGCTAACAGAAATCGTGCTGAGAAAGCTGCATGCTGAAGAAGACCACGGCTTATAGAAATCGTGCTGAGGAAAAAAGCTGCTAAGAAGACCACTGTTTACAAAAATCATGCTGAGAAAGAAAGCTGCTAAGAAGACCACTGTTTACAAAAATCATGCTGAGAAAGAAAGTTGCTAATAGGTTGCCCATAGAAGTAAATAGCCAACCCAAGGGGTGATGTCCGATATAGCTGATTTATTCGGTTCAATAACAATAACCCTAAAATATACAAATATACAGAGCAAGTTAGACATATCACAAATACATGTAAATCAGACATATCACAAATACATGTGAATCAGCATAGTCATTTATAAACAGAAATCACGGTTAGCTCAAATCGTGTCATTATCAATGTCACGTGATTACTTCACTTGACTCTAGATTCACATGCGACATGTACATAAAACAGGAGAACGCTTTAACTGACGAGTTAACACGTTACAGCAAGATATATATGGACGTTAAGCAAAAGGAGTTAACGCAACACATACGACATAGACATGTGATAACGAACATACACGTTAAACACTCATAAGCTTTATAAAACTTACCCTATCAATGTGAAAAGGGTTTCACAGAATGACATAGGCCATGTATACAGGCCGCTGCCTACACCAAATCTGCCTGTACAACAGAAAAAAAGTTCCGTATTAGCATTTCGGCTAACTCTATCTAATTAGTACCTATATACATGTATACAATGCATGGCAATATATAGAGCAATTACTCGAGAACTAGAACTAATTATAAAAGAGCATATCCGTGGTTATTGCATATTATGCCTGCTGTGTACCCGATCAACAAATAGCTGTCGCTTCGCCACAAGACGACACCGGCATACAAGATTCTCGCACACCAGAGTCCAGATATACAATATATAATAATCGGGCGTTCACATAGTATATAGATCTATACAAATACATACGAGAAATAAGAAACCGGAAATACAGAAAAACCGGAAGACCACCGCTAACAGAAATCACACAAAGAAAGCTGCTGAAGACGACCACTGCTTACAGAAATCATGCTGAGAAAGAAAGCTGCTGAAGAAGACCTCTGCTGATGTATCATGCAAAGAAGAAAAGCAGCTGAAGAAGACAACTGCAGCCTGTTGACAGTAAATATGCTGAGAAAGAAAGCTGCTAAGAAGATCACTGCTAACAGAAATCGTGCAAAGAAAGAAAGCTGCTGAAGAAGACCACTGCTAATAGAAATCATGCAAAGAAAGCTGCTGAAGCGGACCACTGTTTACAGAAATCATGCGGAGAAAGAAAGCTGCTGATCAAGACCACCACTAACAGAAATTGTGCAAAGATGGAAAGCTGAGCGAAGAAGACCACTGCTTAGAGAAATGGTGCTGAGAAAGAAAGCTGCTGGAGAATACCACCACATACAGAAATAGTGCAAAGATAGAAAGCTGCTGAAGAAGATCACTTTCAACAGATATAGTGCTAAGAAATTCACTTTATGACTCCAAGGATTTAGCCTCAAATCTAGGCTGAAATCGATGTCTCTCAAAACATATGTTACAACAGGTACAAAATGAAACACATTTGGCCACAAAAAAATTAAACTTGTTTCTACCATTCACGAGAAAATAAAAGGAATTGATCTTTAAAATGCCGTTTGTTTCCACAACCGTGTCAACCGTGTCAACAAGCGTATGCACGTGTGATGCATTCTGCCGACGTATGCTATGCGACATTACCGAACCTTAGGCACGAGCCATGATGTTATCCCATGGCTGCAGCTGTGCAGCATTCAGATTCATGAGCGTCGCTACGTCACTCATACGTCACACAGTGACGTCATCTTCCTCCCCGCATACAACACACACTTAATGGTGAAACAGAAAACCCGTCGAAGCGAGCAAAGTTACAAATTTATCTGACAAGATACTCTTGCATCCGTTGTATATGGCGATCCCACTATCATCAAATATAATACATATATGAAGCTTTAGTAATCCTCCCTGCTGAAAAACGCACACGGGAGAGTTGACAAAATCCATCGATTTTGAGGCTGATTACATCTTTAAAGGAGTACTTACCTTATTTTTAAGTTTGATTATATTTAGCAGCAATTGTATTCCAAAACTGATTATATTAAACTTATGTAGAAAGAATGCGAAAGAATGCGAAATATTGAATATTTTGTCGCTCGCCGCGACGTGACTGGGCGCCGCCATTGCACCATTGCGTGACGTTTTTAGATGAGCGGAAGTGAGTGTATACTCATCTAAAAACGTCACAACGTCATGGAGATTTAAGGTTTCTCGTGTTGTTCATACCGATAATTCCCACGGAAAGGAATCCAGTGAATCCACTGACGTTCCCGTTGATTTTAGTAGTTCAAGTGTAATCATGAAAATGTTTACGAATTTAGAAGCATCGTCGTTCAACTCAAATCACTAAACCATTGCAGAGGACGCTCTTTTAGTTTAGCGCTCAACTTCTAATTTTGTCCAAATTCAATCGGGCGAGTCTCAGTTGAAATACTTGCGGACGGAATTCTTCAGCTGGCGGATATAACCTAAACCACTTTCCTTTTAGGAATAAAGCTCATGGTGTTTGCCGCGCCAGTTCTTTCCTCGGATTAAAACTTCGACCCAGAGTAAATCAAATGTCCATAGTTGAACGTCCTTGCATCAAGCGTTAGCCCTGACGTTGTCCTGAATGCTGACGTCATCAGTCACGTCACCATACAGGCAACATGGCTGCGCCCACGTCGACCTCAAAGCGCAAACTTGACTTCACAAATTGTAATAAAAAATAATAGATTATCGCCCTCAACGACAGTAAAATAGTTGGTTATATTTCTTTAAGGGTCTAACCTTTGTAATAGGAACCTATATAAAATAAAGTAAGTACTCCTTTAACATGAATGTATGAGACCTGTACATAATACCTTTTCTATTTTCATAAAATTCTGAATATCTCTCTTCCCTTTTATCTTCAGAATTTTAGATCCAAATTCTATAAGTCTTCAAATTTTGTGATTGCCAAATTTCCTTTGTGATTGCCTAAATCTGACCGCATTGCGGTGGCCTAATGGTAGAGCGTCGGCCTCGTAAACGGTATGTACTGGGTTCGATCCCAGGCCGGCTCATACCAAAGACTTGAAAAATGAAACTTGTTGCTTCCTCGCTTACGCTCAGCATTAAGAGGATAGAACAAGGACTGGTTCGCTCGGTGTCAGTATAATGTGACTGAGTGGGGTGTCATGTCTGCCTATGGCATGATATTTCGGTGGGACAGCACTATAATATGGCAGCATTAGATCTGCTCTGTTACAAGTAGGTACCCCCGCCCCTCTCCCTCCCCTCCCTTCCCTTCTCCGTTGTGATACAGCTGAAAAAATGTTGAAAGCGATGTTAAACCCTATTCACTCACTCATCCAACTAAATCTGTCTCCTTAGTTCATGCCCAGGGGGTGTATGTACATAATTACTGTATCTATTGTTCATTGTATGGCAGGCGTGTATATATCTGAAGTGAATTTGCATACATTAAAGCATGCTGTGTAATCGTAGGCTAACATGGAAATGTTTTAGACTTGAGCCTAATGTAGATTTATTTGTCCTTGTCTTTGTGCACACTAATTTATTATTTACTTAATAAAGTTAACTGTGTACGAGTTTAAGTAGGAGATGAGAACAGTGAGAGTACTGTTAGATGTCTTCTATATTGTCATCACTGTTATAAAGAATAAAGAACAAACTTCAGTCTACTGCCTGAGACCATGCTAACATTCCATATGCTGGAGATCGGGTTGTTCAGGTATCTAAAGCCCTTGTATACCTGCTAAACTCACTCAGCTATGAATGACACATGGCTATTATTGCAGGTAATGTAAGGAGGTGTGGGGCAGGCCCACAAAGGACTGTAAACTGTCGGGTGGGGGCCTCAACAAGCTCACACACTGAATGTCTCTATAATAACGGTCAGTACAGTTTTCATGGGAACATGTTACCTTCCTCGTCACCTGTGTTTTCATCATGTCTTATGACTTAACAGTTTTTCCTCAAGTTCAGCTGTCTAGTATAGGTGAGTACATAATTTGTCAAACTTTTTTCTCATCAATGATGTACATGTATAATACTTTCTTTGATGGGCATTTAGAAGTTGCATGGCGTATTTGTAACACAAGACTATTTTGTGAATAACAACTGCTTTTATTGGTATGACCAGTGCTGACTTTTGTTGGAGATTGAGAAAGTTGGAAATATCTACAATGCAATGTCAACACTAGCTGCAATAAAAGAAGTTATCCATAAAATAATATTGTCTAGTTAATTTGTCATTTGCTGCTGAGAAGATTTCTGTACAGCATTGTACTTCAGCCACGTGTAGATCTACCTGTACATTTAAAGTCAAAACTAAATTCAGGCTGATCAGGTTATCAACATCTAGATGCAAACATTTCTGAGAACAGAAGCTTACATGTACCGTTCATTGTATACATACACTGGGGCTAACAGGCATAGGCGAACCTCGGACACATTTGAATTGACTGGGTATGTGCATATGTGTTTTATATGATCTAGTTGTCTGAGCATCTAGACTTAAGTGCCCAAGTACATCCATCCATCCAATGTGATGATACTGTGATGACAATACTATTTTATGGATAACTTCTTTTATTGCAGCTGGTGTTGGAGATATTTCCAACTTTCTCAATCTCCAACAAAACGTCAGCACCAGAGCAATAAAAGAAGTTGTTATCCACAAAATAGTCTTGTGTTACAAATACGCCATGCAACTTCTAAATGCCTATCAAAGAAAGTATTATACATCATTGCTGAGAAAAAAGTTTGACAAATTTTACATTTCAATATTTTATTTTGAGGGCCTTGCGGGAGAACAGTGTACATTGTATACTGAGTTGAGTTACCCTTGTTAAATGAATGAATCATCATCATCATCATCATACAATAATGAGCAACATGTCGCCACAGGGATTGAAATTTCCAGAATTGAGGTCATGGACAGGTTTCTACGGTTTATATGTTTTACATGTACATGTGAACATCCACCTTCAAAAAAGCAACTTGAAGATACTATGTACAACAGATCAATTCGTGTATTCAAACTGAATAATTTGACAACAACTTAGTATGTAGAGAGATAATATTGATGTATAATCAGACCACAGGCCCGCAAAACAAGAGTTGGGGGGGGGGGGAGCTGTGGTATTAGGGTGAAGTGTCGAAATATGGGGTCTCTATAAAAAAACCCATGCTTTATATAAATCAACATAAAGGTGAGAAATGGACTTAGGGTGAATCGAGAAATAAACGGTTTACCGCCGAACAAAATACATCAGCATATTCTACAAGTATCACTTTAAATATTCCCGTCGTCAAATTAGTAAATTTGTGCAATTTTTTACCTTTGCCGGGCGATTCAAAATCCAACGTTAGTGTCCATTCATCTAGGAACAGTTAGATTATGGCGGGCTTCGTTCTCAATTCTGATTGGTCAGTCGAGACACGCCTCCGGCAAAAGAGGTCACGCACTGAACAGCTGTCTCGACTGACCAATCAGAATTGAGAACGAAGCCCGCCATAATCTAACTGTTCATAGATGAATGGACACTAACGTTGGATTTTTTTAAATCGCCCGGCAAAGGTAAAAAATCGCACAAATTTACTAATTTGATGACGGGAATATATAAATTGATACTTGTAGAATATGCTAGCTGATGTATTTTGTTTGGCGGTAAACCATTTATTTCTCGATTCACCCAAAGTCCGTTTCTCACCTTTATGTTGATTTATATAAAGCATGGGGTTATATATAGAGACCCCATATTTCGACACTTCACCCTAATACCACTGCCCTGCCACCGCCCCCCCAAACTCTTGTTTTGCGGGCCTGTGATCAGACCTATAGTACAGATCCTGGATAAAAAATATGTCCTGTAATGGATCAACATTGAATGTTTCATCATTAGCAAGTTCAGGCTACGTTTTTGGAGGAGACGGGTGTAAATCTTTCATACCTGTCATCCGAGACGGGTCAATATTTTCAAACATTTCAATCACTGCCCTGGCAAGTATACCCCTTGAAAATGAGCCCTCTTATCCATCACTTCAGCTCTCCCAGTTGTAACATGGCATATTACTCTAACTTGGCATATTGCTGTACTGGAAGGGTATTTATAGTAATTTACTGACCTACACTAATTATAGTTGACCATGACCATATTATTTGAACCTTTATGAGTATTTTGATTGTGGTGAAGTTAATTACTCTATTAGATTAATAGTAGATGCTTATTCATGATATAACATGTATATGCGACATGTACCGGAGTTGAGCCAGGAATATTTGGTTGTTGTCTGATGAAACTATCAGATTAGTATGGTATTTATGGTAAAATGCTATTCGGGCCACAGACTTTCTGGTTGTGGTTCAATGAAACGGAGATTAGTTGGGGTATTTACAGTACATGTTATTTGAGCCAGGGATATTTTGGTTGTGGTCTAATGACACATTGAGATTTATGGGTTAGACTGTTTGTATGTGTGTGGATGGTGTTAAACTGTTAGAAGTCAGAACTGGCCTTCAAGACCTCTTCACCCAGGTCGACAGAGTTGCCAGGCCACAGGACCTGCTTCATCTACTGACTACCTGTGTGATCATAACCTAATGGTACATGTAGGTACTGTGTCAGGTATAATAATGGTGCACATGTACATGTACATGAGTAGGTACATGTAGGTAATATATCAGTCTGCTCTTTTCACCCTGTAATTTTCTGGTCTATTTTAAATGTATTTAGAGCATAACCTTAATTGCTAGGTTTGCAGACAAATTATGGTGTAATTTAATGTACCAAACAGATCATGCACTTGTGATTTGCACTTAGACCAATATTGGTGAATTATGATACAGCAAACATGAATAGAGATCCACACTGGATTTTTAGCCCACCATCACCAGATGTTGGGCTGTTCAAATCACTTTTCGTCCGTGGTCCGTCGTCCGTCCGTCGTCCGTCCGTAAACAATTCTTGTTACCGTGATTTCTCAGGAACTACTGTATGGATCTTTTTCAAATTTGGTACACAGGATCCCCTTGGGGTCTAGTTGTGCAAGAAACCTTTTTTGGTCCGATTCGAAAATCCAATATGGCCACCAGGCAGCCATCTTGGATTTCCCCATGAAACCTTGTTATCGCGATTTCTCAGGAACTACTGCATGGATCTTTCTCAAATTTGGTACACTGGTTCCCCTTGGGGTCTGGTTGTGCAAGAAACCTTTTTTGGTCCGATTCGAAAATCCAATATGGCCGCCAGGCAGCCATCTTGGATTTCCCCATGAAACCTTGTTACAGCGATTTCTCAGGAACTACTGCATGGATCTTTTTCAAATTTGGTACACAGGTTTCCCTTGGGGTCTAGTTGTGCAGGAAACCTTTTCTGGTCCGATTCGAAAATCCAATATGGCCACCAGGCAGCCATCTTGGATTTCCCCATGAAACCTTGCTACCGCGATTTCTCAGGAACTACTGCATGGATCTTTTTCAAATTTGATACACAGGTTCCCCTTGGGGTCTTAGTTGTGCAGGATACCTTTTTCGGTTAGAAAGATTATATCTTGGTGTTTTCCAGTGTCCCTTTTTCGATCTTTTTCGCTCAGATTCAAAATTCTGTAAACAAAATTACAACTCAATCGTCTTAGTAACAATGGACAAAAAGATCCTCTTGTCGTTGGCTTACAATTATCGGACAATGGTGGGCGACAAGATCCTTCAGGATCTCTCGTTTTAATAGAGTGCTATTTGAACGAGTTTTAAATTGTTGAAATTTTGTCTTTTGAACTTTTTGAAGTGTGAATTATTTCATTTGAAATTTAATTCCTACGAAGTAGGCTACAGATCGCAAATTGTCCGGTAATGAGTCCGTCAGTCCATCCGAATCCTTTCGTCGGCAAAATAAGGAGAACCGTTGACATTAGAACCTTGATTTTTGGCATGAACGTGCATTAGGGCATTGTTACCAGCAAGTTCTGAGCTGATCGAATTCTGATGAAAATTTGATTTATAATTAATTTTTTATTATTTGTTGATGACTCGAGTGCACTGTCATGCCCATCAGGAACCCTTGGCTGTATTCTTCACTGTGACTTTTAAGCGCCTGGGACTAACTTCGGCCGCCCAGCACTAAAGCAAAAAAAAAATGATGCGCCCAGCTCTCGAAAATATCAGTAACTTTAATGGTACTTGCCAAAATATGTCGGCATTATACGTTTCCAGGTAGCTCCGCCATGTTTTCCCTAATAGTCCACGCCACGCTTCCCGAACATCTGCCGTAAATTGTTGGAAATATTCGGGAACCCTCGTGATCATGCTGGTCGCTGTTAGCCGGTGGTATTGCGGAAGGCTACCGAAATCCCAGAATCTCGCGTCAGGCGAGCTGTATATGCCACGATGCATGAAGGAAGCAAATCATTTGATCGGAGAATGGAGGTTGTTATTTCGTCTGCTGCGAAGTTTTACCAAGCCACGAATATCACTTGACATGTATTTTATAAATCAATGTCATGAAGCGCCAAGCAACTTTGAAAAACTTCTTCTCACAGAAGCGTCGGAGGTCCAATGAAGGTAAATCTTTTGTTGGCTTTCGGTGGTCGTTGTTGTTGTTCTAAAACGTCAGCTTTCAAAAAATATTTTAATTATATCTATATTAAAAGCACACATGCATGTGTGCGCTCGCTCGTACGTCGTAATCAGTCTATTAGATCTACATGTACTATGAGATATCTATAATATGGCTAGTTTAACAGTACACTTGAATCCAGTATTAAACTGGAGATTCCTGAGTAATCTATTTTTAGCCTAACTTACATTGTAATGTTGACACACATTCCGATGGTATCCGTTTTCACTCATTTGCTGTCTTGGAATTTCGTTGAGATTGAAGGCATATTATACTGCACGTTTTATATATCCAGCCTATACAACATTGCATCATTTCTTCAGTTCAGTCATAAGTTAAAAAATGTTCTACCTCAAAAAGAAATAAAAAATGGCTGGATTTTATGAGAGAAATTACTAAATTTAAACAAAACAATGACCCTATTATATGTTATTACTGAAGAAATCGATAATAAAATCATCGTTGTGTTTTAAATTCAGTAACCTATAACCAGTTGTTTATTTTGTTCGTGTGTGCTTTATTGTTCATTGATTATTATTATGTACTCTCTTCAGATGAGGTACCTTCCTTGAAGTTGAATGCCAAATAAATATATCCATGGAGAATGGCTCTCTAGTGATGCCTGATTTGATTCTTGCATTGTAACAAATCTCTGATCTTGACCTTTCTCACTTCAAATTTGTGTTTCTTATCCAGTTTCCTGTCTTATTTAGGACTACAAACATTTACTTCTCAACTGCTCTGACAGAGCATCATTCCCTACGCTAATTTAAGAAAAATTGCCTAATGCCGAGAGGGGGGGGTTCCCCGCTCTCTCGGACTCTCCCCCCAACACTTCGTGCTGTACTGCTGGGCTGATCATTCTCCAGGGTAATAGAAACTGAGGGCGATAATAGTTGCTACGCTAATGAGTTCCCACTGTCAATTAGAGACGCTATATAAATTCTCTCGTGGTAGCACACAGGGCCCCCAAGTCATCTCTCGAGTACACACTTAAATTATCTCAAACCCTATTTCGTAGGTCCAGTGACGTTTAGTCACACTGCCATGTTTTTATACTTCTTCACATAAAAGTTACAACAGTACTTGTCGGGGCTGTACATTACTTGCAAACTTATAATTGTACCTTCTATGTTTCACACCATTTTCTGACTTTAACCATGATGGTAATTATGTTGCATATATATAATGGCTGATGATAAAAGATATTATATTAAGTGTTGTAAATGAGCATATCCAAATTTTCCTACCGGTCCATTCCCTGGTGGTACTCCAAACAAAATATAGTACTTGAAGAGAACAGAAAAGACTTGGCATATTGAGGAGCTGTTTCCTGTTGATCTGGACTGTGAACTCGCACAAAGATTGCCTTTACACCCATAAAACATTCCCTGTTTCCCATGATCGGTCCGTTTTTTTTGTTTTTTTCTCCACTTGCCCCAATTTCATTTTTATTGCTTCAAAACTGTGCCAGTTAATAAACTGCAAGTTTGTTGTGGTGCAATGGCCTTTTCATGGGACAGCAGGCCAGAATATCAGAACCTGATTTATGGTTCCATGCATTTCATCCATGGGAACCCATCGAAACCTTTCTCTGTTAGTAGAATAGATACAGCTCAGGTTATCAATTGAAAACGATGTACATGTACTATGGGTTATGTAGATTAGCTTCAATCGCTCACACAGAACCAGTTCTATCGGTTCCATGAAATCTTCTCACCTGGAATGAAGCCAGATTCATGCCCATAACCAGGACTGACTTGTTATGAACTAAGCAGTTGCAATTTTTGTGGAACATATCATATGATATTAATAATGTATTTGTACCTGCATCTTACTATAATTTTTGTAATAGTTTGTTTTGTTTGTGCGGTTGTCCAGACGAGTAGTCAAGAAGGGCATAATCCATTTAACACTCACTGGGGGCCGAGAACATGACCTTTGCCTTGCTGGTAAGACCACAGTTTTGGTCCAAAGGTCATGAATCTTAGACAGGATAGTGATGAGTTTACTGGGGATGAACTAAGTGAAACAGTCATTAAAGGTCACAAGCCTGCACTAAATATTTGCCTTACTTATTATGTAGTAAATGAGGTGGGCACATCTGGCCAAAACTATATTCCCTAATATTCGCGGCCACTACTGACATACCACACTGGATAGCTGCTGGCTTTTCCTCTAAAAAAAATGAAAAAATGCAACATTCCCCACCATTTTTCTGAATGGACGCCGGAATTCTTCTCCTAATTATTATCTTGGACCCGCTAAATGCAATGGAGGTTTGTGACCCAAAGAGGGCCTCAAGTGCCCATACGAGCTAGACGAGGAACATTTTTTGGTCAGAAGGATGAAAAACCTTGTCAGTGTAGCTATGAGGTCAGGGAGAGTGACTTAAAAATGAGAACAAAATTATTAAGGGTCTTCAGCTGATGATACATATACATTGCACAGACCAAAAACACACCTAATTTCCCCCAATATTCTTTGTAACTTTCTTTATAGTGCAACTGTGGTACTTTTGCAAGTTACGTCATATTCAAGATAATCTTCCAAATTTTAGGATTTATACACCTATTTCTTCTTCTAGTGACTTTAATTTTAACAATTTCAGTGCTATTAATGTTATTGTAGCGCATAGCACTGCAAGCATGTCGGAACTTGTGATGTTATTATGATGCTATTAACTGCGTCACAATGCTACATTCTTACAAATCTATGCCATTCACTGCATTGTTGCGACATCCCACAGACAGTGCAAGATGCTCAAAGTATGACATCATTAATGTCTTCTCTGACTACGAAAGGGACAGTGAAGACCTCTTCCCCACTGCAGAAATGTGCTTTTAAATCATCTGAGACAGAATACGAGTGATATTTGTTGAAGAAAATCTTCATTAGTAATGATTGATGCGAATAATAAAATGTAATGATTACATTTTATTATTCGCATCAATCATTATCTTGAATATGACATACACTTAAACAAGTGCCACAGTTACACTTTAACACCCTTAAGCCTGGCGCACACGAGCGCATGAAATTGCAAGCATAGGGATTCATAGAAGTCATTTTGTTTAGAACCGTTAATGGTCAAATTGAGTTTTTCACCCAGAAAATTGAGTATTTAGCATGCTTTTGGGGGTGCAAATTGAGTTTAATAATATTTTTAGGACCAGTTGCATTATATACCACATACATGTACATTTAATCATGATTGTGATTTCATAGGAATGAACAATTTTGTTCACCTGATCAATGTGTCCTGTTGGCTTTTTTGCATTTGCATGAAACTGCAGCTAGATAACATCCTCATTTCTCAGACAATTGTCAGAAGTTGTGGAAAATAACTTTGAAATCAAGTTTTCTAGACCTACTCAAATTTTTAACATTACGATATACAGATAAAGTGCCATAAATAAATCAATTTATGGAGAAAAACCAGTGCCAGACAATGTTATAGCATAGGAATATGTACCCCAGTATAGACTGATACATCACCTGTCATTCAAAACGTAGAATTTCTTGATGATGAAAGCATCCAGAGCATCGGCTGTATCCGGGCAACTGGAAAGAACACTCTGTATTGATTTCTTTTCTTGTAAAAGTCACGCGAGAAAGTCTTTCGGGAACCCTTCGTAACCTCGCAACTAAGCAATTTCGAAGGGCACCCGAGCTAGATATTACAGTCATGTGAATTTCCATAAAATGGCGGGTTATTTAGCTCCGTGTCGAGCTGTGGTTTTCTCCGCCAACACGTGTAAATAAATATTGAACCGTCAGTTTCGCAATTCATATTCAGTTTTAATTAGCTCAAATTGAGTTTTTCGTCTCGGTTGAAATTCAGTTTCTCTAAATTATTGGTCACAATTGGTCACAAATTCAGTTGTCATTATTTTTTCCCCCACAAATTGAGTTTCTCAATTTTTTTTAGGACCGATAACCGGCCCTAAAAGGCGACTTCTATGAATCCCTGAAGCAACAAGATATTTGTACACCGGCGATTTTGGATCCTTGTTCTGCTTTGCCCGCACACGAGGCGACAATGTTGCAAGTCTGCATTATATTTGGATGCCGGTGATTTTGGATCCTTGTTCTGCTTTGCCCGCACATGAGGCGACAGTGGTGCAAGTCTGCATTATATTTGGATGCCGGTGATTTTGGATCCTTGTTCTGCTTTGCCCGCACACGAGGCGACAGTGTTGCAACTCTGCATGAGCTATCATCACATGATATCCACCTCGCTTTTGATTGGCTGATGTTTGCGGCAATAGGATACAAAGTCTCCCGTTCACCGCACACTTGCAACTTCTGTTGCCGGCGCAAATTTATCCGGAGATTCTGTCACTGAAATATTAAATACGCTGAAACTTTGGATCCTGTTGCTTGCGACAAAATCTCCTGTTTTCAATTCCCACACACGGGACGATTTTCGAGATTTTCAGCCACGCATTCAAATATCCTGTTGCTTGCGATTTTCTGTGCTCGTGTGCGCCAGGCTTTACTTGTAACAGTGGCTGATCTGGGGAAAACAATCAATGCTGGTCACGTGTAAAAAGAGATGTCACAATGTTGAAGAGATTCAACTAAGTTTCTTACAACTGTTACTGGAATGATTCTATATATTTATTGGAACACTTCTGTTAAAGGTTATACCAAATGACTCTATACTACTTTGCATTAAAACATACCCAGTAGTGTTCCAAACAACAGATTAGTATTTTTTTCTCGAATAATGTCGTCGAAGAGGGTTTTAGGACACGAATAGCACACATGTGGGGGAAAACGTATTGGAGCCGTGACCTCTGGTGCATGACGTCACAACCTGATTACGACTGCACCCTAAACGTCATAGTCTATGACGCCGGGCGTTGTTACGATAGATTCACCCAACTGTGGGAGTTCTAACGTGATGTCGCTGACATTTTGACGTCACAACAGGCATTTGAGCGAGATCGTAATCAGGTTGTGACGTCACAGGTCAAGCGGTCACAGCTTTCGCCGTTTTGAAAGGGGCATGAAATTGTCGCACTTTACTGCTGCTATTTCCAACCTTGGGCAGTTTGAAAACATACAAAAATGTAAAACAAGTCTATATAATCACCTCTACAACAATTTAGCACAAAAAAGTAGCAGATTTTGAGACCATTTTGTATAACCTTTAATAACACTGCTTAACTTCATGACTATTTTGGCAACTTAAAAACTATTTCCCGGTAACACAAGTTAAAATATTCTCCATACTGAGGCTTTAATAGGCAGAAAATAAATTCTACTAGCATATCTATACCCAGAAATGTTTGCACAAGAGGTAACATAGCCAGTCATGTGTCATTATAATTAATCAATTGATTGGGATTCATTCAGTCCTTGATCAAAATGTACAATACAGTACAAGCTATCTTCAGCCTTGAAGGTGCCACTTGGGAATTTAATTACAAAATTGTGTTCAACCATAGTCTGATTATAAAGATTATTTGTTCCATTGGTACATCAATCTATAAAGTGTGAACATCTAAAAGTGTTTGAGACAAAGCTATCTATGAATGTTGAATGGGGTTATTGTGTGTTCTTATGTAACTAAAAACTTTGATTTGCAGTCTTGAGTTAATGTATATTATAATGTTCTGAAATACAGACAAACAGTGTGTATGTTCAAGTTTTTCTGCATCGAGGAAATGATGTAGAGTCAGATACAGGCAATTAACATTCACAAATAACACGAGTCTAATTAAGATATGCAGGGAAAAAATAATGTGTGCATGACAATTTGTTTGAAAATGTTTAGATGTTTTTTAAGATGTAATTGTACAATAACAGAGATTGTTGTCTGTTGATGTGCCTTAAAAATGACCCAGTTGACTGACATGTGGGAGAGTATGTATAGTGTGTCTACTGATTTCACTCGAGTATAATTCAATATTTTTCAACTTTAAACCACAATTGTTTTCACTTTATTTCACACCTCGTCAGAAAAAAACTTTTCTTCAAACTTATTGACAAATACATGTATGAGATTTACATCGGGGTAAGTTTACAGGAGTAAGTTTATTAGTTTAACCAATCAGCCATTTAATTGGTTTTAAGAGTTTATCTGTCATAATTAAACACAATCATAATGCATGCATTGTTCAGTTGTTTAATTAGCTCATTCTTACTGTTCCTAAATTACCCGGCTTTCACAAGTTGTTTAATTAGCTCATTCTTGCTGTTCCTAAATTACCCGGCTTTCACAAGTTGTTTAATTAGCTCATTCTTACTGTTCCTAAATTACCCGGCTTTCACAAGTTGTCTTTCTAACAACTTTCATTATTATTCGGCATACATGTATAGTTATTATATTTAAACAAATTTATACATGTATGTAGAATTGAAAAAGCGTACCTCAGATTTTGCAAATTTGTCTCTCAGTTGAGAGGGATTAATGCATTCAGCACTGCAGAAAAGGTCACATTCATATAATTTTTGAATTATTAAACCTGGAATTCACGTGGGATCATTTGTAGAACAAAGTTAAGAAATGGGGCACCTTTTTTGGAGTTTTTTTTTTTATTTTCCACATTTTTTCTTAAATACTCAAAAAGAAAGCAATAAAAAAAACACACAACATACTGGTCACCCCTATCCATAACTGACCTACCAACAATGTATGTGTATACACTTAGTGGTTGTCAAAAATGACATAAATTGATTATCATTTAGGGTAATGCTCCTAACACGATCATCACTCCGTTTAAGACTCCACTCCTGCCAATGAAGGTACTTTTAAACAAAACATTTACTTCTAATGGGTCTTTCCTACATTAATCGTAGAACTGTAGTGCTCTCCTGCCCCGGTGTCGGCGACACTGGTACACAGCAAGTGGTCCACCGCATGCGCAGGTTGTTCTCATGATCTCTTCCCTATGTTTATAACATAGTGGGTTTTTCACCTGTTGACAACTGGTGTAAATGTGATAATATGGATGAAATATTCCTACAATTCCAATAAGCTTTCATCTATGATATTTTTGGCAGGTCGAAAATATACCCGTTATCAGCGATTAAAAATATATTCTAGGTTAAAGACATAAAGGGATTGTTGAACCACAGCTCAAGCAGCCAGACTGGGGGTGTCTGTGCACCACCCACTGCCATCGAGGTCAGACAGCATTGAACTATCGTGGAAATTGCCCATTGGCAGGAGTTTTGCCTCCATATTTGCATATGTGTAATGTATAATGTTTCTTAAGGATTCTCCATTTTCCCATCTATGTGACTAAATTTGAGAAGAATAACTGACAGAAAGGACTTGGGATAGAGCTAGTCAACACAAAAGTCTTAAACCTGGGTTTCTGTTCGCATGATTAGAAAAATAACTCAGTACATGTAAGAGGCTGTGAAACGTGATGCCTTTTGTCCCTTTCCGCATGTAACATGGGCATTCAAAATTAGATGACTGAATGGATGAATGAATGAATATCACTGACAATATCATGTGCCTGATAAACCTTCTCAGTGATTGCATTGAAATAAAAAATATCTGCTGCTTTTTGTGCGTCTGTTTTATTATGTTTGTGTGTGAGGTGGTCATTCACTTTCTAGACTATCACTATAAGCTGATAAAGAATCAGTTTGTATCGTGTACATAGTAAACTGAGTCACTTTACCACGCATGTGTACGTGCAAACACACAAAGTAAAGATTTACAACATTCACTTACACAAAAAAAAAGATGAGAATACTGCTTGTACGGTCGGCAAATAAAGTGGGAAAAATACTTGTCGGGGCTTTGTTTGATTGCTAAATTAATGTAATTTGTATAACGGTTCTCCACTTTGCACCTGGATTGTATTCCTTTGGAGCTTTACAACAATGAACATGTACATAACATATATGTTTCTGTGATCTGTTTTTGTCCGAGTTGTTTGAAAGTGTTTAGTTGGTTTCTTTATCAGGGGAAGTAAAATCATTGATAAAATTTCATCCTAAATTCACTATTTTCATTTCACTGGGAATTCTTAGACCAACCTGTTAACTACTGAGTATATGTAATCTACTGCTGGTGTATTTGTACAGGACTTCAGCTTGTGCTGTATCAAAATATCCCAGGAACTAAATGATTGCTCTGATGTTTCAAGTATGCTAGATTAGGGGTGTTGTATTTTAGTATTTGTGGATGTTAATGCTGCTTTTACTGCCGCAAATTGAGTTTTACAGATGACGCATCAGCAAAATCATCATTAACATCGCAAACACTAAATACAACATGGCTATTCCCATTCTAATCCCACTTCTTCCTTTCCAAAGTACACGTAATTCAATAACATTACTTCAGAAATTGGTTCATATTTAACCACATTCGACATACTACATAAAACAGTCTCGCTCATGCTGTTGTACAACACGAGGATGCCTTGGAGCCCGGGTGTTTGCCAGGTGTTCTTGAAACAGATGACAGAGAGCAATCGTGTAGCACATCCAAACAATTTGTGGCCATTAATGCAAATTTTACGGGTCGTAAATATTTTCAGCTGATCAATTGGGTATGTGAATTAGATCGGATGGTATTAGAATGTAACATTTGTGTAGGATGGGTATAACAAACGGTTTAAAATGAAAGAGATGATAATGTGAAAAATGACAGTTTGTGTTTTATTTTGGCCTTCGAGACTTGCAATATACCATCTATCTAATCAGCTGCAGTAATTCCCCTAATAATTCAATCACAGGAAGTTCACATTTCAACTCTGTTATTCAAACACTTATAATGACAAAATATCACACAATGTCGTGCCATGAAGAATATCGCCAGATATAAGCCATTTTTGCTGCACTTCCGGTGAGAGAATTATTAGGGGAATTACCGTACCATGTTATCCGTTTCAACATTTTTGGTCAGTTATAGGTTCTACCAAATGGTCCCCACACCCCATACTTTTTTGATGCTAAATTGTTTCAAGAGTTTATATTTTACTTTTAATAGTGGTTTACTGTTTTTGGAAATCATCAAAATTTATGGAAAAACAAATTTGAAATCTTCATACTATGCCTGTTTGAAAACGGCGAAGGCTGTGACCTTTTGACTCATGACGATCATTCATAGAGCAGTCGTAGTGAAATGTTATAGATGATTTTTCCATTGTAACACTATCAACGTCACAAAGCTAAAACATAATGCTTTTGTTGACATCATCATGATGTCATCATACCCTGTTGTGCAATGTACGTCACAATAGGATGCACAACACAACTGACTAGTCGATATTATATGACTTGACCGTAATCATACACGGGTCGGTCTGGTTATGATTTCAATTTCATGTCGTTTTTTGTCGAAAAAATATCAACTCGTTCTTTACACAGCTCTTCAGTCAGTAAGTTTTCATGGAAAGTATACAGGGGTATTTGGCAGAACCTTTAACTTACAACTGGCACACTACCTTTTTAACCCTCGGCCACAGATCAAGTTAACTCTTTGCCTACGGAATAAATCATCAAACTTCTTCACACAATATGTGTGTTGCAGCTGTTGACACACACCTATGTAATAAACTGCTTCAGATTTCAGTGAATGGGTGCAACTGTGTTGATTTTGTTATGTTCACAAATCCTACATGAATATTGACTTATCTGAAAGTTGAATTTCTGGAAATCTCTGGTTAACTTTATTTGTCTTCATTTCAGCGCTAAGCAGTTGCCTCTCCTGTGGCCGGGGAATGCCATGGACACTAGACCAATGTGGGATGAAACACCAAATGTAGCAGAATATTCCATCTTTCATCCAGACCAGTCAGTTGTTTATAAAGGGACATTACTCCGTCATGGAAGTCATTCCAGAAGAGAAACAATGTGGACCATATGGAGCTAGCCAGTGGTATAATGGTGAGTACATGTACATAAAATGTCCAATTATGTACTCCGTATGTATGACATGCAGGGGCAAATACTGTTTCTAATGCTGTAAGGGGCGATGGTAAAAGATTTTACATCACAAAGTTTAGGCTCTTTTGAGCTGTCTGTTTTGGGTATTTTGTCAACGTCGGGTGCCGTAAACAGTATGAATATGAGGCTGTATACAACCTTGGATATTGCGGTCTAATTCTCATTCGGTGTGTTTCAGTGTTATTACATTTGCTGCATCATTATTTCATGTATAATTATTGTGTTAGCAGTAATTTGATACATCACTGACAGTTACATTACAACATGTGTAAACAGTATTAACGAGATCGATTCATCACAGATAACAAAGACAATTTCTGTTATTGAATACCCATGTACAAAGATGGATACAGTCATTTTGTGTACCAATAATCTACAAGTCACAGTAAACGGTGCTGGTATTCATTACAAGCATGGGATTTCATTTTAATGCAATACCAGTACATAGTGTTATCCACATACCATACTACTATTGATTACAAAATTAGGCTATTGTCACTTGATTGGTTGTTTAGCATGACCAGCCCTCATTATATTTTGAGGGCAAATAGTTAAAATAGATGAGGGATTTACATTTTCATGAGTAAAACTGACTCGTTTTCTTCATATTCGTATACAATGGTTTGCAATTTAATAATAAATAATTACAACATCTAACATGTGTATTTAAAAAATCAAGATCATGCTAAACAACCAATGGCCTTACATGACTGTAACTGGAAGACCGGGTTATTTATACATCTCACTGGACCACCAGTTACATGTACTATTCACAGAGGTTATAAAATACACATCCGTGAAATTATCCTATCACATGTACAAAACAAATTATATTACTTGAGAGTTGTTTTTAGCCACTTTTTCATCGGGGTAACCCTGATTAAAAACTATTGCAAATTGAGTTTTTAGAAAATTTTGAAATTGAGTTTTAACCAAAAAATGGTAGGTCCGTCATGTATGATCCTGTCAATCGGGTACATGCGTGCAATATATTTGCTCCTTTTCAATACTTGGTTGAATGGTTCCCCACACGTAGTCATGTTGTAAGGGATTGACGTATCGTACATGACGGATAGAGTTTGTTTTTTATGAGAATATGCGCTTGAAAAAAATTGAGTTATAGTGAATAGATATTGAGTTCTTCAAGACATAAGTCAAGTTATAAAAATGTTGAATTGTCTTGACAAATTATCGAGAAAAATCATCGTTGTTGTTGCAACTCACGAGTGCTAGGTTAGAAGTCAGCGCTTGTGTTGGCAAGCACAATTATTTATCCATTAGTTTTGCCTTTCAAGCATGTGACAGGCGGGATGATGGAGCATTGTTTGACAGTTGACTCACTTTCAGAACTTCGTGGATGATTTTCCGGTAATAAATATACATTTTACTTCAAATATTATAAAGAATGGACGACGTAAGACCTGTAAACCACTATCAGCGGTCGAACATGTACTTCATAAAGTTGGCTAATTTGTACCTGTCAATCCATAAAGACCCAGTCAACTATTCGTGATCGCTCTTATGATAGGAAAACATTTTCGTTTTCGGCCTTTTCTCCCTATGGAGAACTCTCTGGACTATGCACTCTTCATTTATACAATTTAAAGCAGTTGTCAAAGATGAAGTTGTTCTATCTTAAACACTCTCCACATTTTGAGGTTAAGGGGTAGGTTACATTTACTTACAAGTGCTTTATGCTAATCCGCAATAACAAACACGCCACCCATGATGTGTGTCTAAAGTCTGAAATCAAGAAGTGAATCCCAGTGAGTCTCACTCAGCATTTTTAATGAGTACCTCTCATTCATGACCCCAAAATGCTGAATTTTAAACATCAACAAAAAAGAACACATAATTTGCAAATATTAATGTGTTTATATTGCCCACCCAATCAGAAGCATCACTAGACAGGAAAGCCACAAGATTGTGGCAGTCCATAATCTGTTATCCTGTATTTTACAGGTGCAGGTACAATCCAATTTAGGTAAACTAAGATGGTAAATCAGGGGAATACCATCTAGACGTAATGCTATGGAAACTTCGTGCGAAATGTTCGCCGATATTTTGCGAGATCCCATAATAAGCCAATCCCGACCATTTCTGACTTTTCAGTGATTGACGTTTACTTCACGGAGATTAACATCTCACGCGGTACAATCTTTTGATATTTTCTACCCCCAAACAAAGCCAGACTTCTCGGCGGGAGTAAACTCTTTGATCTTCACGGATCTGTCTGGAAATGATGCCAAATTTGGATACTGTTTCCCGATAATGTTTATATACATGTATTAGTCCACATGCTACCATGTGTAATTACTGTGAGCATGATTTCAACAAGCTAGCCACCTGACTGGCTAACAAATGTAGTTTCAGATTCGCATGGGATTTATATACAGTGTAGGGCTGAATTCAGATACATTGTATAATATTCCGTGATATTATATCAGCGAGTTTATTGAGATTGGATACAATCCAGATTAATGGGTATTTACAAGAGTAGCCTGATTTTATGTACAATGGTTGGTTGGCTCAGATTATGAAATGAAAGGTGGTTCTAATGAATTTCCTTTTGATACTGCTGTGTCTCATTGTGAAGAATTCTCAGGGAGTGAGGCTCGCAGCAATGTTGTCACTCTGCAACCACCTGTTCTCTGTATACAGTTTACTTTCCACACATCCAGTGACTGATAGTTAGAAAGTTTACGGTAACCTGTACATATATGTCAGTTTGTCTGTGGTAACAAATATGCTAGCTTTATGATCTGGAGTATGCCAGGACCAGACAGTTACATACTGATCCCCCACTTGTGCACTGTGACAGTTTAACCTATACATGAATGGTGGGGATTAAGCTGTCTAGATAACCCCATACATTCATGTGTACAGGACAGCCTGCTGTACATGCTGTAATTATCCTAAACACCCACACTTGCGTAATATTAAATTGTTCAATACTTTATCAATGTCAACATATATTATCAATTGCTGTAGTTGTTACAATAATTTGTTCACTCTATTGATGTTTAGGAGCTGTAAATTGATCACTTGTCTGATCAAGATTATTTTGGACTCCTCCCCCCCACTTCTGCTTTAATGTTTTCTTAATCTTTTAATCTTGAAAAATAAATCCCTCCACTCTATATATTTAGATCAAGTTCTTCTAGAAAATCTGAAAGGAATTTTAGTGGCTGCTCTGCATGGTGATGTCAAATTCCGAAAGATGTTTGAGAGAGAAAAATGCACAAAATTGGAAGACCCCAATGGCCGCTATTTTTTAATTTGGTCAAATGCTCTGAACGGTAGGGAATAAGGTACAAAATATGATAAGTGATGAAGTCATTATGTTTCAGCTCCTACTGTTCACCTCGCAATACCTAAGAAATAAAACTCTGTTGGTGCTCAGCATTAAGAAGATAGATCAAGGACCGGTTGGCCCGGCGTCAGGATAATGTTATCAGGACTGCTATGCTACATAACGTGACTGAAAAATTGATTAAGTGATGTTAAAATCTACTCCAGTCTCATTCGTTTGAGTTTGATACATGTAATTAGGATATCTACTGTACAGTCATAGGGACATTTGTAAGTCTAATCTATGGCTCTATTTACATAGTCACATGTACTAATGATATCCTATTCTCTTGTCTCATATAAATGCACTTGAGTTTCTCAGGGAATAGGCTGACTTAATAACCTATAGCCAGTGTTCATGGGAAACATTTTCATATGTATGTATGTGACTGTACCTAGAATTACTAGTGGACATGGGCTGTAATGTAGATGTTGGGTCATCTGCTATAAAAAGCCCATATTGAGATCTCCAAGTTTTTCACCAAACAGGAGAGATAAGGTAGAAGCTGATCAGATTTGAAAGCAGGTGAGATCTATATGTATGATGTTTAAATCAGGTAATCAGGCTTTTAGCCAGAATTTGAAAACAGGGTGTCCAAATTTACTATCCCAGCACAATCATGTCAGGGCATGCTCTGGGATACGTGGTGGTTGGAGATGCATTCTGAATCTTTCTAGGAAAATAAATGTTAAAAATCTGTTTCAGTTGTTTTTGAGGAGGTATTAATTTTTACCCCTCAGCCATTTTGGCCTCGAGGTATTGTCGTCATCATGTATGTCCATCTGTCCGTTACTGCATTTTAGGCAAATCCATTTGCGATACAGGCACCAAATTCTGTCAGAAATGACGCCCATCGGCCCATATTTTACATAGTTATGTTTCTTTTCGGATGTATCAATTTCTGATTTTGAAATGCTTGAATATAACCAGTTATATCCGCAGAACTGTCTTTATTACACCTACTACATTCTGAAAACTTACATATATTAGTTGTATTCTGGAAGCTTACACCTTTTTGGGTGTAATAATCTCTGATTTTGTGATATATGCTGGAATGTAATCATTTGTATCCAATTAAATGTGCTTGATACAGCAAAACCAAATAATGAGGAAATCTGTTTATCTCATTGTATTGTAGATATCAACAAAAATTACTTGTCTCGGATTTTGTGATATATGATTGAATGTAATCAGTTATATCTGCAGATCTGTGTTCAGTTCAAAATTACAGAAACTTTATCTAGTTGTATTCTAGATGCATACAAAAGTTAATTTGTCTTGGCCATCATTTTACGAAGTTATGCCCCTTTCTGTGTGTAATAATCTTGAATATGCTTGTATGTATACCAATTATACCTGGAGAACTTTGTTGGTACAGCTACCAATTTTTACCCCGCGGCCAAAATTTGGCCAAAGGATATTGTCGACATCATGTACGTCCCTCCGTCCGTCCATCCATCCATCTGTATGTCTGTCCATCACAGCTTTCTCGATACCAAGATATCTTTAGAATGTCTTACCCAAGGCACACCAAACTTGCAGTGCACATCCATATGCTCGTGACCCAAAACGCTATTGAATCTGGACCCGATTGGGTGGACACTTTGGTGACCATCTTTAATTTATGTGAAACCATTAATCTTGTGTATCTCGGATACCATTTCGCTGTTCAGTGTGAAACTTGATATATAGATCATCTAGACATCAAGAAACTTCAAAGGAATGACCAAACCAGTTTCTCTGATTGGGTGGAAACCTTGTCCATCTTTAATTTATGCGAAGTCTTTAATGATGTATCTCTGATACCATTTAAGTGTTTTATACGAAACTTGGTATACAACATTGATGTATCGAGAGACTTACAATGAATAACCACATCAGTTCCGCTGAGTGACGGGAAGGATGGGCGGCCATCTTTAATTTATGCAAAATCATTAATGATCTCATTCTCTGGTACTGTTCAACTGCTCGATGTAAAATTTTGTATACATCATCGATGCATCAAGAGACTTCTGATGAATGACAGAACTGGTTTCTCTGATTGGGTGGAAATCTTGGCGACCATTTTTGATTTATGCAAAATCATTAATGATCCATATCTGATACTATTTTAGTGCTTCATATGAAACTATAAATCATTGGTATATCAAGAAGTTTTACAAGTAATGACAATCAATTTCTCTGATTAGGTGGAAAACTTGATTGCCATATTCAATTTTTGCAAAATCTATACCTCTGGTACTGTCCAAGTGTTTGATGCAACACTTTGTATGTACATCATCAATACATCAAGAGATACTACAAATGCATGAGAGAACCGTTTTCTCTGATTGGATGGAAAACTTGGCAGCCGTTTTTAATTTATGTAAAATCATTGATGATCTATCTATATATATATCCTTTGATACTGTTCAGTATGATACTCGGTATCATTGATAGATTAAGAGACAAGTAATGACTGCTGGTTTCTCTGATTGGACGGAAACCTTGGGGGCCACTTCTAATTGCAAAAATTTGGATAATCTGTATATCGGTCACTTGACTTTTTGGTGTTCCTGACGTCTTCAAAGTACATGTAGTATGGTTCAAATTGAATACATTATGAATGGCTGGCAGCCCGAGCCGAGGGGTTTTCAGATGCGCAGCTTCGTATTTTACATGTAAGCTGATTTATCTATTTATATTCAAAACAAGTATCTGGAATCCTACAACAAAATATTCGTCTACATGTAGGCCCTTATGCCCCTTTTGGGTGTAATAACCTATGATTTTGTGATATATGCTTGAATTCAACCTAGATGTTATATCTGCCAATTAATAATATGGTCTAAAAAGGACCATTCAGGATGATCAGTAATTATAGCCATACATGTTATATGCTGAATATCCCCAGCATATTTCTCAATTATTTAGGGGCATCCATGGGGTTTTGTTTGTCTCATGCTCATGTTTTTTCTCCAAAAATAAGGGATGGAAACTCGTCTTGTAATTTTTGTTTATTCAATACCACAGAAGGGTGAGCTGTATTTTGCTCTCGTAAAGCTTAGTAGACAAGCAATTACTTTGAAATACATGGGTGGTTGGGTGGATACGGGTGTCTGTTGCTTCAGTGCATTTTTCTGAGAAGCAACAGGAACTTGATAATGTGATGTCTATAATATCACTTGTCTTTATTGCACCGTGTAAACGTCCTGTCTGTGTCTGGTGTGCTGTCCAAAGTGTTTTATAGGGTGGATGGAGAGTGTCTGATTCCATGCAGCTTCAAAGATTTCTTCTTTGAAGTGGCAGGAACGCAACTTGGTTGGGTGGTGCTTAGTTGGTTCGTAGCGGTATGACTGAAACAATGTTGAAAGCAACGTTAAATCCATGTATGCACTCACCCCTACTTTGAAATACACATTTTATTTAACTCAACCCATCAGACTCGCAGAACCTTTCCTGCATGGTTGTTGTTGTTGTGAAGTGAAATCTGTCAGAGTCTGTCTCGCTCTCAGTGCCTTGTGGTGTGATTTGGTTACCCAATGGCGATTTGTTGACCGAATGGGAGAAGAACTGTCGTAATCTGATCACTCTGTCATCTCAGGAGAATCCCATGAGGTATAGACACTCAATTGGAACCGCCAATCGCGAGCGAGGTATTCTCCCCGCATCAGTGAATTTACTTGCCACATCTAGATTTCAAACACTACATTATGTATATCACCAATACATGGTGAATGTCCGCCTATAAGGAGAGAATTCTTCTTACTTGATTTTTTTAACCCGCCTTCGAGCCCGTCATTCAAAATAACCCGTCCAAATCTGAAAATGTCTGTCCGAAAGACTGGAGGATGGGTCTCTAGCTAAATGACTGCATGTAATACAGCTTGAATACAGTTCACAATTTCAGCTTCATTCGGTTCCTTGAATAGACAGAAAGCTGAAGTTTACCGACAATCTAGAGCTGATGATTGACCAGAGTTTGGAGTTCGGAACGAACAATTACATCCGGAGCTATCTGAACCTCTTCGCAGCAACTGGCCAAATCAACCAGGACGAAGGAAATATGATAAGTAGAGAAGATTTCGGGTTATAATTAAGGGTAGGCTACACGTTGTTCTGTTTTGATCTCACGCCCACCTTAGACAACGATCATCAACTGAGTCTCGTCAAGAAAGGTAATTTACCCTTGGAACTGCATTTCGGCACAAGTTTACCACGAACCATCAATGTCATTTGCTACGCTGAGTTTGACAACATTATACAAATCGATAAAAGCCGTAACGGCCTGTGTGATTACGTCACTTAACATGGATACAGAGCAGATTACCACCGTGCTGCGAAACGATTCGTGGACACGTACGGTGTTTCAAGGGGTGTTTGCCCGAAACGTCATAGCTCTACATTATAAATATCCTGCCGCCTACGCCCTCAACACGGATCCAATGGATCGACCCGATCAACATTGGGTGGCCGTATACTTGACAGAACGGCAGGGCGAATACTTCGATGCGTACGGCTTGCCACCCCTTCATACCGATTTAACAGACTTCATGAGTCAAGGCACAGAGACGTGGTGTTGGAACAGTCAAGCATTACAAAACCTGGACAGTGTGCGGACAATATTGCTTGTTTTACCTGTACCATTGATGCCGGGGAAGAACCTTATCTACCACAGTACAGATGTTTGACGAGTACCCTCAAGCTACCGATCGAGATGTACTCGTGTATGACTGGGCCGCCGATCATTTCAATCTACAAGCCCCATTCTGGGCTTAAGTTGTAGCCATTTCAATGTACAAGCCCCTGTTCTGAGCTTCAGTTTTCACGTGGTTGTTCTCACGTTGTTGCTATTATTTGTTGTTGAATAAAAAACAAAATGAGATCCCAATATCATGTCTTGCGTGTTTTCTGTGTGAGCATAAACAAATGGCCATTAATGCCCAATGCTTGAACAGACATTTGGGATTCTAATTTTAACCAAACTGGCCAGTCAATGAATCAATTAGTCCTGTTATTTTGACTCCATTGAATACCATGGTTTAAAGTTATTGTCAATTGTAAATGATAGTCACCAATGAGCATGGCTCTGTACATAAATCTCTTAATGTTGGATTTTTTTTATTCTCGAGACCCAGGTCAGCACCCCTGCAATTGAAAGGAGGGTCCAGGACAGAAGCCCTTAAAGACAGGAGCCCAATAGGACAGGAGCTCTTAGGACAAGAACCCTATGGACACGAGCCCAAAGGGCTTATTCCAAAAGTGGACTCAAGCCCACAACTATATATTTTGACTGGGGAATATCCTGCAAATACATGTAAAGGAAAATTTTAACAAATGAATAAATTTCAGGAAAAAATTGAGGAAAAAAAAATGGGTAAATTTTTATATTTTGCAAAGTTTAATGACTTGTTCAATGAATTTTAATTAATTTTTGACCTTTTAACATGAGCAGTGTGACTAACGTCACAGGACCTACGAAGTAGAGTAGGCATTAGGACTCGAACGCGAACTCAACCCTTGGAAATCCCCACCCCCAGTTGAAATCCTGTCTATATTAAGATGGGCACAGCCCAAGTCAGAATCACCAGTGATTTTCATCAAAAATCACCAGGAATTTTCATCAAAAGTAGGTCAGCTCAGAACTTGTTGGTAACAGTCTTCTAATGCGCCTTCATTTTAACTAAAAGAAACAGATTGAATAATAAAGGTTCAGTAGATTTCAAGCTTTACGTGTGAAAATACATTTACATCTCTTTAATGGTTTTCAGTGCCCTTGTCCAGGATCAAAACAACGTTTTGAATCACATTATTTTCCCAACAATACAACATATTTTTATATATAGTACTATAGTAGAAAGGTTGCATTTATGTAGTTTACGGTAGTTCAACTCAAGACCAACACCTTCTCTGCACAAGATAATAATGATTCTATGTCATTCTCCTGAGCATAACCGGTACAAAGACGAATAAATAGCGTCTCTACATCACGTTGTTATCTAGATATATGAGACAACACATTTTGGGTATCGGCAATCTGATGAATGTACTATTCCGGTTTTCTTGTTTCACATTATATTCTATGGCGGTTGATCGGTGATTTTCTTCATTGATAAACGTTAAACCACCTCAGCTTCGTTGTGTGAATCGGAATTGCATTGCTGTGACACACCAACACACTCCGTGGCAGTGATTCTGTATCCCCTAATCAAGGAATCAAAATGGATCAAGATTTGAAATGACAAGAAAAATTTAGACATATTTTGTTTACACATGTAATTTTTTGTTTAAATTATATCCAAGTGTGATATATAGGCCTAGTCAATATTCAAGAGGTACAAAAAAAACTCAAGTTATCATATTTCCACATCATGATCAAAGTTACTTTATCTAGTTAAATTCTACCAAAAGAAGACCCTTTAAACATGCCGCCATGGCTTTGTTTCGCCCTCAGTAAACTGTTATCATTGTCGCTCACACAGACTAATCTGAAGGATGATACCACATCTTTCCTTCTTCTGCTGGGTTATTGCATCACGCTGACTTAATTGGTTGATGTAGGATATTTCACCATCAGTGAGTAATCTGACCTGAATTTGAAGCCTGCTGTGGTCAGTGATGAAATGTTTGGATGTGAAATAGGATACACGTTAAAGGCCACAGTTTACATGTATCTATAACAATATACTGAATTGTGTGTATTAAGGCTGGCATAGCGGTGTAGATAAATGCACTAACAAATGATGGAAAATTAGCATTTCCTATTTCATACATGGCGAATTGTCCCAGATGCACGTTAAGATTAACCTCAGTAATAGGGCCATGTGGCATACAGTGGTATTTTTAGCAGCAGTGGGTAATTTGACCTGAATTTGAAGCCTGATGTGGTCAATGATGAAATGTTTGGATGATACACGTTAAAGGCTACAGTTTACATATATCTATAACAATATACTGAAGTGTTAATTATAAATCTAATTTTAATCAGAATTATTTCAGATCAGAACTTGCTGGTAACAATGCCCTAATGCACGTTCATGCCAAAAATAAAGGTTCTAATGTCAATGGTTCTCCTTATTTTGCCGACGAAAGGATTCGTATGGACTGACTCACTCATTACCGGACAATTTGCGATCTGTAGCCTACTTCGTAGGAAAAAAAAAAATTCCTGAAATTTATTTGTTTGTTAAAACTTGCCTTTACATGTATTTGTTGGATATTTCCTAAGCAAAATATATAGTTGTGGGCTCCCGTCCACTTTTGGAATAAGCCCATTGAGCTCGTGTCCATAAGGGCTCCTGTCCTAAGAGCTCCTATTCGCACCCCTTGAAGGGATGGTACATGTGTATATAACGAGTTTGATTATGTAATGTCTTCATGTCTCCTAATGCCACCAAACCAGTGAGCATTACTATGTTTTGGAGATTCCATGTCATTGATTTCATTTTGTCTTCATTTAAATTTGAAGCAAATTTTACGAGAAGAGATTCTGCCCTCATGAGGTGCACTATATTGGCAAGTTATTCATTATTCCAGAAAAGCAGATATTTGATTGGCTGCTACTACATGTATACACGTATATTTAGACATTTTTTACACAGTAAAACTGACCTTACTGACATATGCGTTCGTGTGCAAACACGGATCAACAAGTGAAGAAATTAAAACAATAGCACAGTTCATTTCCCGCCCAATCACCCACGCCAGCACTCAATCACAATAGATCTCCTCTTCTTTACTTGGCCAGCCAGCTGTAAAGATCGTGTGTCAAAGCTCCAATGTTTTACGGAAGGATTTACCTTGAACAACGAGTGAAAACATCGTCTACAAGACTACAAGCCATAAGATTCTTTGGGAAGTATTCTTGCTAATATTTAACGATAACTAAAATAGCCTCAAGTTCTGGAGCGTCTGTGGAAGTCCAAAACGAAGCCGATCTGCATTCTGTTTGTTTTGCTTGTTGCGGCCATTTTGTTTGTGATATAACCATAGATGCATAGCGTATCAACTATAACCCGATGTTTCTGTATAAAATTAGGAACGGGTCTGGGCTGTGTTATTTCCCCGGTACGGGAGTAATTTTATATGTTATCCGCCCTCCCATTTATTTAATGTGAGAGCGAGGTGGCCTGCTCTGGTTGATAGTCCATTGACGAGTTTGTTACGAATTGTTAGAATAATAACGCAAGTATTCGTAACTCCTTTTTCTTCTTTCCACAGGAAAGAAAAAGACGATAACTAATGGTTGATGGATGCGGGTCAAGCGACTGATGTCACCATGGAACTAGAATTTCCCATTAGCGTGCCCTCCAAAAGATCTGACGCAGTCGGGAACGAGGACCAATACTACGGCCCACGGAGGGAGTGGTGAGATCGAACGTAGGCCCGTACGGACTGTTGGGGTGATACTATATAAGAGAGTTCCTATGAGGATATCTCCGTATCTTAACCCAGGTGAATTATTTTGGTCAGGTAAGGCCAAATTTTTCACTCCTTGTTGCTCCAAGGGCAGTCCGTGGCTTGGTAAGTAGTGCTGCAGTGATCTCGTGTATTACCATGAAATCACTGATTACAGCACAGACGTAGCTTCTTATGGATATAGAGCTATATATCCATGTTTTCACCAGGAGTTCTAAATTCCACGTTCTTGCGTAACATCTCTCATTATTAAAAGGTATTTGGGCTCTTGTTGCGCAAGTTCGGGTGAAATCAAGTCCCATGTACACAAAATCCGCATGCTGTAAGTCGGATTAGCTGTCAAGGGGTCGAGGCTATTGTTCTGCAGAAACAATGCCGATTTCACACCTAATTCCCAAGGGCGTTAGTCGAAACTCGGTATTGTTTCAGTCACAGCGGGGCCGGAAGTTGAGTCGGGTTGATCCACCTTTGATGGTTAAACCATATAAGGCTCTTTTAACTACTTCCGGTCTGCTTTTCTGGTCCCTGTGGGTCCCAGTATGGCATCCTCTAGGTCCCGGTAAGGATATTCTATCCTTTTCGGTTCCGTTATGAGGACCGGGAGTTGAGTCCGGTTGATCCACTTGCCGTGGTTAAACCATATGAGGCTATTTTAACGACTTCCGGTATGCTTTCTGGTTTCTGTGGGTCCCAGTTTGGCATTCTCTAGGTTCCGGTAAGAACAATTTGTCCTTTCCGTGTCCATTATGAGGACCGCGGTTTTTGAGTCGGGTTATTACACCACTTCCGGTGGTGAAACCATATAAGGCTCATAAACCATATACGGCAGCCATTTCCGGTTACCTGCGGGTACTGGTCTGGCATATGATGCCGCATGTGACAATCTCCCGATGGGTGGAGACTTTCGGTACAAACGGATCTTCAATGACTTCGATCATTTGATCACGTTTATGTTTCGGTCTCCTCTCGGGTCCATGCGGAAGTTTCGGGGTTTTGGTGAGATAAACCAAATCCGACAACTTTTGACATCCACTTCCGTTATGCGCACATACCACTTCAGGTTTCTGCGTAGTTTCCGGTTTGGACGTCAATTCCGTTTGATCTGTTGTCCAACCCATCGATGAGACGTCGTGGGGTCATACATCGACGCTATACTCGGACCTGATTATGATCAGGGTCCATAGCGACGTGTATTTTCCGAGGTATTTCATACTCTTTACGAGATATAATATACCCGGATATCATAAGACCCCAGCCACTTACGTCCTCTCGCCTTCAAATCATGGCAGAGGCTCCGTCCACGGCAGCCAAGCAGACGTCGTCATTACCTGTGTTACACGCTATTCATGGATTACGTTCCATTGTTGGGACAGTTTTAGCTGGACTAAGACCTGTCTGCAATAACGGACACGTGTGCACTCGTTAGGTCGATTTTACTTCCCATAATTTGGGAGAAATCTACCTCCAGTGTACAACATTCATGGTTTAGCGTGTGACTTTAAGGTCACTGATCTGGAACCGGAGTTCGCCTATATCTCACATGGCAATACATTCCGGTCAAGATCTTGATCCTGCTAACTAGTAACCAATCTTCTGTTATTGAAGATGTTGCACGACAGGGGGTAACCATTGTTCTCGGCTTTGTGTTGAGCAGGCTGTCGTACTCAAGTTAGCAACCAGTTATAGTTATGAACTGTTATTACTGTTGGATC
>JAVTVY010013888.1:0-55402 GCA_036873755.1 Hanleya hanleyi | reverse complement strand
GGTCTTGGTCATCTTAGCTCCCAAGCGCGCTTCATAGCGAGCATACAGCTTGTCAACTTCTACATCGTCCAGGCTTTCGACCTGGTTCGGTGTAATGACCCTCCCCATGTACTCCTTGGCCTGTCCTCCGGCGGCCAACGCTGCTAGTCTTTCGCGTTTACTATCACTAGTCGTCCCGGCGGCCCCTACGGAGCTTGAGCGAGACCCTGCGGCTCCAGCTTCCGCGCCGTCGTGGCAACTGGATGTAGCCGCCTTGGCTGCACGACCGCCGGCCTCTTCTTCCAACAGCTCGTCAATAACTTCATCGCAATCCATGTTTGCTACGTGCGTGGCCCGTATCACTTGCGCGTACCGCTGGCAAAGGTTCATACTATGACTTACGTATCTCTTCAATTTAGTATATTCGTAGATGATATACACGAAGGCTCCGAGAGTAAGAATCTGGCAAAGCCGTAGCACTTCCCACATTTACGGCCTAAACAACAACCATATATGCAGTCGGCTGGTCAGTTTTTAACAGGAGTTTTGCATGTTTTGTCTCTGCCAGCAGCGCCCTAGTTTTGAGTCGCTCATCTCTTGTTGGAATAACATCGTTCTCGCGGAGGCACTCTTCAAAAGAATCACGGTCCTTACAGTGAAAAAGGGCGCACCATCGCGTCTGCTCTCGTAGATCCTTCAAGACCGAGTTGTACTTCTGGGTCAGCACCCAAACGCTCTGCTCTGTGTGGCGGCCACTGAAGGCTAGCTCAGACAGCCTGTCTTTCTTTTTGGTTAGAGCCTTGCTTGCGGCACAGTCATCAATGATGTACAAAGTGTGTTCTCCGGCAATTAGGCGATAGAATGCTCGCAGATAGTCGTGGAGACGCTCGCCGGGGTCGACTATGTAGATCTCTGGGTCAGCCCAGACCCAATGTCGGGATAGGTAGGTGCTGTTGTAGCGAATCGTGGGACAAAGGATGACGATGTGCTCAAAGACACCACGGAAGTGGCCTTCGAGCAGGTCAAGGGCGAAAACTGTCTTACCACACCCTGTCTGGCCACATATAATAGCGGAGTGGGGGTCTTTGGGAAGCAGCGGGGCTGCGCCATTAATTGAGCACTTCTTTGAGTCGGCCATCCTCGATATTCATTTGTGCATCCATGACGATGTACAGATAAACGTTCAATACGCCGGCCGGCTCTGCTTCCTTTGTGATCTGGATAGTGATGCCCTCGCTGGCATTCACCACTCTTCGGCCGCTCCCATGTAGTCCGTCATCGTCCGTGACTCGCAGATCCAGCCATAGTGCATATTTTGCGGTCAAGAACTCCCCCAGGGAGACGTCTGCCAGATCCAGGTCTTTTGCGGCCATTGCAACCTCGAATTGACGTTTACAACCGGCTGCGAACTCTTTCTTGGTCTCATCCCACAGCTGGTGCGCTCTTAGTCCTTGACTGTACAGCTGATTCGGCACCCCCTCGATGCACACCTCTACCTTCGTGATGAGCGGATTATAGAAGTCCTCAGTGTCGCGCTTCCAGGGGACAGGTTCTTCGAACAGCATAAGAATGCCCTTCATGCTGCGAGCGGGCACGTTCACGTTGATGTTCCAGAGAGTGTCAGACTTGTTAAGTGTCAGTTTGCGGTGGCGGAGCACCCTGTCGTAGAGGATGACTAGGCGTCCTGCATACTGGGTTCGGATCAATCTAGCGAGATCATTCTGCGTGACCATTTCGAACTCCAGGCAGACGTTGTCAATATTGTAACTGGCGGCTTCATCATCCTCTGCGACGATCACGCGACTGTAGTCGTTGAATGTCAGTTCGTACTCCAGACGATCACCAAGCGCACTTTGGTAGAATGGCATGTGGCTGTCCAGCAACTCGAAGTCAAGCGGGACAAAGAAGCGGTTGCCGTATGCCCGCGCTATGGCTTTATCTGTTTTCTTGTTTTCAACATCCCCGGCACCAACCCGAAGCTTTGTCGTGTTCTGGGTTCTGCCGGTATCTATACCCTGGTAGGCTGCATTATCGCGCTCTTTGGCTGTTTTCCACAGGTCGCGATAGCAGTAGTATACGTCGGAGTCGTCATTGCTCATAACCTCATTGCCGCTGATTTTGATTGTTGTCTTCTTTATAATTGCGCGGCCAAAATTCTGAACCATGGTTCGATTCACGTCGGATGATTTCAGTTCGATGTTGAAGGCGAGGCGGGCGGTCCCCGGAACGATAACATCGTTCGTTCCGAGATTGGGAAAGCGCACCAGTAGCTGTTGGTTCTGATCGATAGTGCTGGGGTTGTTTGTGATCACAACTGCCTGGCGAACCCCCTTGATCCCAAGTGGCTCGCGAAGTCTGCGGTAGAGATTAAGCTTGCGACCGTATTGTGAAGAAGCCATCTTGTTGAAGTGATAAGCTGTGTCTATTCAATATGGCGGACTATTCAATATGGCGGACTATGATTTTGATACCGGCCATCTCGACGAGACAGAAACGAGGGACGAGGAAACGGACGATGTCGATGAAACGAGGGACGAGGAAACGGACGATGTCGATTTGTCAACAGACAGAGTGGGCCCTTCGGTCGCGCAAGCGCAGGAACGTGAGCGCCCTGTCTCTCTCCAGCGAGAGATGGTCCAGACAGCTGTCGATGACTACTACAACTACTACCAGGCAGAGAAGGGGGTTACTCCCAACCTAGGTAGGGATTACTCGAGGTTTGAAGTCACGACTGACGGGAAGCTGCGCCTTGTGTCTTACCCCAACTTGGACTTAATTAACCGGAGTACAGGCCGACCTCTCTCCCTGTCCACGGTAGCTGGGAAGCGTGGCGGTATCAACGCGATTCGGGATGAACTAGGGTTTACAGACTGGCGCCGTAAGGCATCGGAAAAGCTGCCCCCTCAGGCTGTGGTAGCTCTACAGACAGCGAGCGAAGAACTTGGTGGGGCTGCAGCGGCGGTCAAAAGCGTTGAACTCCAGGACCTCGACGGAAGAGCCAAGGTAGCCACAGACGCTGTTGAGAAAATGGAAACGGCCTTCACGGACGCGCAAATCGATGAAGTCCTCGGCACCATGAGCGACCCCCCTTTAAATCTCCGAGAGCTGCGTGGGCTTGACAAAGCCCTCCAGACCATTCGGGGTGAGCTCACCAACAACCTGGCCAAGCTGTCAGCATTGGATGACCGCATTGCTCTCGAGGAAGGAAAACTGAATGAGACTGACGCAGATGACGCAGACTCTCGAAGGCGCGTCGCGGAGCGGGTTCGAGAACTAAAGGATGAGCGGGCCGCCCGCCTTGAGGCTGCAACTGCCAGTCGGGAGGCTCTTCGCTCACAGATTAACAGAATCCGTGAGACGATAAACCGCGTCCTGAACGAAGACACTACCCTGGCTGAGCGACTTCGCACATTGTTCAGAGAGCAGCGGGTAACCGTTGTTAGCATCCTCACTGCGCTGGGCTTAACCGTGTCCACGCTAGTGCTTGCTTTGACGGGCGGGGGCACCCCGGCCCCAACACCGACTCCTTCCAAGCCAGGCGTTCCGACGAGCGGGACTGTAAAAGAGTGGGTCAAGAAACACCTACACGCCCTCGGCCGAATCCTCGCAAAGCTTGCCGGAAAAGCCGCGGCGGCACTGCCCGGCATAATTGGGAGCATTGTTTCCTGGCTTCTTAGCCTTATGGCGAAAACTGCTGGATGGCTTGCAGAGAATATGTTGTCCTTGGTTGTTGCGGCTGCGGGGGGGCTGCTTTATGTGGTGACTCGCGCCTGGCTAACGAAATAGCCAAATGGTTACCAGCCCAGCTACGATGACACCGACGATGATTGCGGTCTTTTCATCGTCGTGTTGACTAGCTGGGACCGTGGAGGCAGCGACATCTCGCGAGGAGTGAACCGGCGCGGTGGGAACGGCATGATCCAGCGTCGCGGCCTTGGCATGATCCAGCGTCGCGGTCCTGCCGCTCGCCGTGGAAACCACTCCTTTTTCTCCCGTATCTCCTTCTGTGCTTGGAGGAGCGACAGTTGCGTTAACGTCCGCGTTCTCGCCCAGTTTTTGATTTTCTGTTGCAACTACGATCTCATTGTTGTAACCGGCGATATGGCCTATGCGGAGCAACATGTCACTGGGCGCCATGTACAGACCGATTCCGAACACATAGTTAACTTTGGAGCCTGCATACTGCAGGACGTCTTGGTAGCGTTTTATCGCTGATGAGAGTTCAACTGGAGAGGAGACCGCATCCTCGATGTTGGCGAGAAACTGCTTCTGCGCGTCAAATGCTGTGCCCTCTCCTAAGATCCGTGTGCGCGTCTGAGCCTGTGCGCCGAGGATGGCCCATACATACGTTCGAATGGAATCATTAACACGCTCGACGCCTGCATGTGTGAAGCCCTCCGATCTGTCCAGCATGAACGTTGTCCACGCCTTGTCAGCCTCCGATCCCTGCGCAATGTAGTCAATGTGAAAGTGGTTTTTCCGGTAAGTAAACGAATGCCAGGTTGGGTCGTACGGTTTTGGAAGTCGCATGTAGCCTGCGTGTGTGGCATAGAAGTAAATCGTTCCTATGCCGCTGTTTTCGCTCTGCTGCTGTCTCCAATCGGCATGCGGCGACACCCCCAAACTCTGCACAGATGCGCTCATATGCTCTGCGGTCAAATGGATTGTTAAATGCCGCCCAGGCGTCGTCTTGAGGGAGCGGGACCTGGATCTCTTTTAGGATCCGCCTGATCTGAAAGTAGACATGAAAGGTGTAGAGGGCCCGGGTGTGGCTATCAGTTCGTGCGCCAGCGGCTAGGTGGTCGCTCACAGACACGCCGCAGCCGGTCGTGGCGCACCACACAGCGAAATTCAGCTGATTCTGCCAAAACTGCAAGGGATTAGAGCGCCATGCCTGAACAAGCTGGTCGCTTTTCACTTTAGGCAGGCAGTATTTCACAAATACGTCAGGAAACGGGGCCGCAAATCCACCACTTGCTGTGTTCACCAAGATGTCTTGGTGAGTGAATGTCGTCCCAGTAACACTCGTTCCAGCGGTGTATACCCCGCCCGCTTGGTAGGTGGCCTTTGTATTGAAGCTAAACGCGTGTCTATCCATGCGCAATCCTTGCTGGTTTAGCACTTCGTGTGGCCGGCTACTATGTTTGTAACACTGAGCAACATTCAAAATGGCGCAGCAGTTGACCTTACGCATGCGCTCAAGAACCAAAACGGACAATACAAAGTAGCACTGCTCGAGCTCACTTTCTACCCACTATGGGAGAACGTCCCAGCCGGAACTAGCTTCTCTGTTGGCGGAAAGCTTGTGGCTGTCCCTAGCGGTTATTACAATGTCTGTTCCCTTAATAAAGAGGTCTTCAAGCCACACGGGGCGGGCCTGGAGATAAACCATGCCACCGGTCGACTGACGTTGACGACCGACAGTAGCATACAACTGTTTGGCCTTGCGCGGCTCCTGGGATTCTCAAATCCTGACTGGGACAGTGCAGGACGACAGCTTCCCCACACTAGCACCCAATAAAGAAGTGTTCGCTCACCTGGGTGAGGTGAGCACATCGCACAATCTAGTGGGGAAGGCAGTGGAGATGGCTGGCACAAGCACTGCATACCCTTGTGTGGCCTACCCTTCCACTCTTATCAGAGCTATAGCTGTGACCGGTGAGGGAATAAACTGCGGAAAAACCATTTCTTTCCCTAATCCACAGTATAAGCCACTAATATCTGGCCCTATCCCACAGCTAACATTCTCCCTGTTAGATAGATCAGGTACACTTTTAAAGACTGCTTATCTGAGTGTAACTCTGGGTATTCATGACAACGATGGTTGAATCCGCTGGGCCCAGATGCAGTGATTTAGCCTTAAGCGATCTCGTGGATACCGAAGGGTTTAGCGACGCGGGTCACAATGACCGCGTCTACGGCTTTCAGTTCAAAAACGGCGTATACCATCGAAAGAAACTTACGCCAGGAAGATCCCCGGATCTAAGTTTCAAAGATCTTGAAGATATTAGCGCGGCAAAAACACGGACGCACGTGAGATACAGTGTAGTGAAAAAAGCAGACGGACAATGGACTCTCGCCGAAAGTGACAAGATGGGCTGGCTCATTGACCTTGCTGTGGTCGAATCAGGAGTACAGATCGATAAAGCCGGGCTTGTGAGAAAAGTTTTAAATCGAGGTACGGCATTCCTGTCCTATAGTCCGTTTGAAAACAATGTCAAAGTACACCTCCAGGATGGGAAATTCTATATAAAAAGCACTGTTCCTCGAGGGGCTCTAGTAATGAATACGACGTTCCCCGTCCTGACCACTCTCCCTCCAGACTCAACTATCTTTGCTGCAATACTATTACCGCCTGCTCCCGCTCACGACACTTTCGTGGAAATACTAACAGATTTCCAAATAAAATGGCAGAATAAGCACGCTGGTCAAGAGTTGCGGATCTTCATTAAACTTAGCGCAAATAAAAGGTCTGTCGCGCATGTGTCGTTAGAGGGTGTAAATACACGAATAGGGAACAATGTGGGCGTGGACAAAATATTCCTAGCTGAAAGCGTCAGCTTAAAAACTCTCAAGGTGATTAACCGCCCCTTGGATACACTTGAACTAGAGATAATTGACAATAGCATATAGATTTATCATGGGACTATATCCAACATTGGACGAGGCCGAATCCGCGCATGATTACAGGCTAAAGCACATCTGTGATATACAACATGAACTCTCCCAAGATCGTGATTCCCGGTCGAGTTTGTACAAAAAATACCGCAGAGCGGTGAATGCTCTAGATGGCGTTGATGCTGCGCTTGCCACGGTGGCTTTGGGCCTCGGTGCGACTGGGGTCGGCCTCTTGTCGACTATAATTGCCGCACCCGTTGTTGTTGCGCTTGAAGTCTCGGCTCTTTCAAGTGGTTTGGCTGGAATAGCGTGCAAGTTCATATCTCGACGCCTGACCATCAAAGCTAAAAAACACGATGAAATTCGCGTCCTAGCGTCATCAAAGTTGGATTCCATCGCAGATGCTATCTCGCAAGCACTTGTGGATAACAAGATTTCTGATAGCGAGTTCCGTCACATCCTAGCGGAGAAAACTAAATATGATGCAATGAAGAACGCGATCAGGGCTAACTCGTTGAAAGCATCCCATATCAGCCAGGAAGAAAAAAACGCACTTCTGAAGCAAGGCAGGGAGGAAGCAAGGAAACAGTTTGCCAGGGCAATCGAGATAGAATCACGATAAACTGCTTTCTACAGGCGGATTATTAAAGGCGCCATGCGCAGCCCCTGCTACCCGGAACCTTTTTCGGCGCATTAGCATATCATGTTAAAGCCAAGGCTGACACTGCAAATAAGACATGTCGTCGATCGATGGTAAAATGCTAGCCAACATGGCCTATCATGCCGCTGTCATTAGCGGCTTAGCGATAGGTTATGCTCGTCTTGGCAAAATTGTTTGGAAAGGCCCTGCCCCCAAGTTGGATGTCACCGGCTATGACGTAGGAATGGTTATTGCAGACATCGGCCTGGCCATAGCCACGAAAGACTTGCTGATTAAGCAAGGAATCCTCCCTGCCGATATATTGAAGTAGGCGCTTTATATCGCCTCTTACCCACCATACTATAACACTGCGTGCGGCTATTGAATGTGTAAACGTGTAAATATACGCCGACCCAAATAATCAAGCCTGAGCAAACAAACATTCTCACAGACGTGACCCAGCTAACATATTTAGTCTATTTCGGGTAGGTGTATGAGGCCTGGCTTCATTCACAAAATAGCAAGCCTTGAACAAATACAGTGTTACTCTGAGTGTTGTATGTGGGTCACTATTGATTTTCTCTCGGCTCATGTCTGAATGAGACAGCACTTGTATGAGACTGTGCATTCGTATCCTAGCAACGATAACAGGAAGTGAGGCGTTGCACAACACTCTAGTAGGTTTATAAGGGTGATTTTAAACATGTATTACTGTCCGTGGAAGACAGCCCAAGGCGAGGCCATGCGAAATGATAATCGGGTCTTCCAGTCACGTCTCACAAAAGGGGGTTCGATCCCTACCTGACTGCTCTTGGAATGCTTGTTCCGAGCTCTTCTCACAAAAATTCTAGACTCATTTCGAATTGTCTAGGATGCCACGGAGGAGAGTTATTAAGAGCAATTGAGTCCCGAATAATTATTTAATATAAAACAAGCCCTCACATGGCCATGAAGCTATGTGAAGAGGAATACGTCACAGGCCACGAAGCTATGTGACGGGGACTCAGTGAGACGTGACACACCGGTTTTGCATTTTTTGACCCCCGGCGTAGATTAACTCGCCCCCCCCCATTTTTTTTTGGTATGCTCCCCCTGGGTTTTTTTTGTCCTGATAATATCTGTCAAAAAATCTGCTCTCTGAACAGATTCCACAAAAAAAGTCCGACACCCTAGAAGTCCTCTAGGCACCCCCACGCTATCTGCTGTTCCCCCAGCCTAAACAAGTCATGCAATAATCACTTTCACCGGTGATGAACCACAGTTTGTTACGATGCCACATCCCTTGATATGAAGGATCGAGCGATACCATTTCATCGTCTACAATATGGCGTTCTTCTTCTTGTCCACGAGCCTTCAACCGACGACGAGTATCCTGATTAGGTCTCTGCTTCTTCTTCTTCTTTTTCTCCTCTCCCCAGTCGACGACACGGCACTCCGAGCCGGTAATGGGTATAGCCGTGTCGATGGCCTTCTTCTTCTCGCAAAGCGTCTTTACGTTAGTAATGGTTTTTTCCATGGTAAATATTCCTCACAGCGTCTGGTTCTCTCTGTCGAGCCACTGACATGTGTGTTTACCCTTCATCGTATCTCTGGTATCTCCATCGATTCTGTATGTTTAATAGGTGGTTGCGGCGTAGAGCCTGGGCTGGCAAGGGTGGTGGGCCGTCCCGAGGCTCTACAGAGTATGCGCCCAGCCCCCCACTTGGGAAGCTCCCCGCTCCCCCACACCTCCCCCACAAATTAGTGTCCCTTGGGAAGCTCCCCGCTCCCCCACACCTCCCCCACAAATTTGTCCACTCGCCCTCCCTGCTGCTAACTGTGTTTGTTACAGCTACCAAATTATGAGAAAACTTTTTTATCCAGTTGTAGTCTAGATACCTACAAAAGAATTAGTGGTCTCGGCCATATTTTATGGAGTTATACCCCTTTCAGATGTGATAATCTCTGATTTTGTGATCTGTAGTTGAATGTAAAAGTTATATCTGAAGATTCGTGTTCAGTACAGATGCTAAATTTTGAAAACTTATTTATCTACTTGTATTCTTACCCTTCGGCCATTTTGCCCTCGGGGTATTGTCATCGCCATGTATGTCCGTCTTACCGCATTTTAAGCAAAACCGCTGGAGACACAACCACAAAATTTTTAACACTTTTTTTATCTAGTGCTAAATCAGATGCCTATCGAAATTGGTTCCCCTCGGCCCATATTTTACAGAGTTGTGCCCCTTTACAGATATATTAATTTCTATTTCTGTCTATATATGCTTGAATATAACCAACTATATCTGCAGAACTGTGTTCGATATACTATAGCTATTATATTTTGAAAACTTATTTATATTGTTGTATTCTAGAAGCCAACAAATAATTACTCGCCACGGCTCTTATTTTACAGAGTTATGCCCGTTTTCAGTTGCAGTTATCTCTGTTTTTGTGATATATGCTTAAATGAAACCAGTTATATATCATTATTAAACTGTGTTTGGTACAGCTACCAAATTATGAGGAAACTTTTTTATCCAGTTGTAGTCTAGATACCTACAAAAGAATTAGTGGTCTCGGCCGTATTTTATGGAGTTATACCTCTTTCGGATGTAATAATCTCTGATTTTGTGATCTGTAGTTGAATGTAAAAGTTATATCTGAAGATTCGTGTTCAGTACAGATGCTAAATTTTGAAAACTTATTTATCTACTTGTATTCTTACCCTTCGGCCATTTTGCCCTCGGGGTATTGTCATCGCCATGTATGTCCGTCTTACCGCATTTTAGGCAAAACCGCTGGAGATACAACCACAAAAATTTTAACACTTTTTTATCTAGTGCTAAGTCAGATGCCTATCGAAAGTGGCTCCCCTCGGCCCATATTTTACAGAATTATGCCCCTTTACAGATATATTAATTCCATTTCTGTCCTATATGCTTGAATGTAACCAACTATATCTGCAGAACTGTAATACTTAGCATGCTCAGTTCTATACTCCATACACTGATCTGTTGATACATCCATACACTGCAAATTGTAAATTACCTTTAGCTTGATTATTCCACATAGTATTATCTCTTATCCAATTCACACTACACATGGGTCGCAATCACTTGGGGAAAGCCGAGGGGTTTTGATTGGATCAATCTCATGTTTAAGGGATGGGTTAACGATCCCTTTAAAGCTTTGCCAAAATATTGTTCTTGAACACCGAGTCAGAGTTATTAGATGTCGTCTTATTTGCAGTGAATAGTATTGTCAAGGCTGACTACTCAAGTAATATACTCCTAGAACTTGTATGGTTTCATGTAACGTGTATTAAACTTCTGTATCAGTTTGCCAAAAACAATGAATATATATTTGGTCTATGTGAAAGAAAAAAACGAAAATAAAAAAGAATCTCTGCCATGCCATTTCACTTTCTGCGATTAAATTATTAGAGGATTGTGTAGAGTGATTTATTTATCAGAGAAATTGTGTTTTACAGGTGGTAAACCACAATGGTGAACCACAGGGAAATAATGGTCCTGGTTTCTCATGGCTGGTGTTTGACGGGGCAGAGGGGGCCTCACTGGAGCCACAAACATCATCAACAAATTACACAATAACTGACGAAGATAAAGAAAAGGTACGGTAAGATATCTGAAAATTCAATCACTTTTAGACCACCCTTCACCTCAATTGAATAAAAATGTTAGCTTTCTTTTGCCAATGCCTTCCGGAGCAGTCCAGATTGTGAGCAGATTTGAACAGTGATAGCTGAATGTAGAACGAATAAGGCCATTGTCACATTTAGCCTGACCTCGTCTATATTTTGGGGGCAAATAATTAAAATAGATGAGGGATTTATATTTTCATGAGGAAAAGTTACTCATTTTCTTCATATTCATATACGATTGGTTTGCAATTTAATAATTAATAATAAATAATTATAGCATCTAGCATGTGTATTTTAAAAATCAAGGTCATGCTAAACAACCAGTCAAGTGACAATTGCCTAATATTGTCATTCGAAGTGTGTTTTGAAGTGATTGAATTATAAGAGAACCTGATGAACAAGAGAAAGGCTAATTAACAGATTTGTATACACCACAATATAATATACAAGGTGCAGAGGAAGTTTTATGTGGTGGGTGTGCAGAGTTTTTTTATCATCACAATATTTAATATTTTTTTGCATGTCTATCAATTTCTTTTCGTCTTCATGGAATGCAATATCAGTTTGTTCGGGGTTGTATATCCTCATAACTGTAGAGTACTGTTTGAATATTCTCACAATCAAAATATTTGTGCCATTCTCAAATGTCTAAATATGCATACTTATTGACTGTAGGTGGAACAGTTAAGAAAATGGAGTGCCAGTCAAGGGAACCTGGGGGGTACATACAAACCAGTGACTATAGCAGACCTTGTCCCAGGGGGATATGCCAACATTGTGTGCCAGGTAAAGTAATGTACCTGCCAAATGTTCTTACATGTACCTAATACAATGTAAATCCTATTTTGGAGAGGATTATAATTTTAATTACTAGGGATGCCTTATGTGTTTGTAAGTTTCTTCTTATTTTTGCCACTTTTCTTTTCCCTCGGATAACTATTGAATGCCTTTGTCAATAAACTTCAAATTTATTACCCAAATCGTAAACCTGCTTTGCTTAAATGCCTAATCTCTATTAGGAAATACAATACAAACTGTTAAAACGGAAGTTAAAACCAAAAAGTTGTCTCCCCTTAGGGAGTTGTCTGCCCCTAGGGGAGCTCTCCCATTCATCCCAGCAAGGCTACTATATAAGCTCTGCTCACGCCAATTCATATCCTCTTTCTCTGTTTGTACTCGACCAGTGCACATCTAGGAAGTGTTAAAGCAATACAGCTGTGTTGTTGTTGTAACCGCCGGTTATATCCTTTTTCAAGATTGACTTGTGTTTCTTTTTCGGGAAATTCTTCTTACATTAGTTATGTCTGAGGTTTCTGTTCCCATTTCTAATTCTTGTCGCGCGTGTGGGCAAGTGTTGTCCCGTTTGGACGCCCACACGGTTTGTTTTGCTTGTAAAGATTTGTGTTATCGCCAAGCCACGTGTGCAGAATGTTTGTTATGGGATTCGGCTACTTGGAAGAAATATGCCCAGGCCCGTCGTGCTTACTTGTTGCGTGCGTCTGAGGATTCTACGCTATCGGAGGTCGATAGACGGCTTCTAGAAATTTCGCTTGTAAATGACATGAAATCCAACGAGGATCTCGACGGTGTTGGCTTAGATTTGTCTCATAGATTTCAAAGTCCAGTTTCGTCGGCGTCTGTAAATATATCACCTAGTGGCACCGTCCTACAGGAAGATAATTTTCAACTGCTAGACAGTTTGACCTCTACCGGTTTGGCATTGTCTGGAGGCCCGGTCAAACCGGCTCCATTGTTCAGCTCAACAAAGGCTTCTAGAGCCAGGTCGGTTTTACCTGAGCGATCCATTGTCTCCATCGGACAAAAGAATGCTACTTCGCCGCATGTTATTTCTCCTTTGCCTATCGGTTTATCACACATTTCTAGAAAATCCAAAGGAATTAAACATCGTCGTGTGGCGGCTTCACCTTTACGGGTTAAATCTAAAACTCGTTTATCTAAATCTGTCTCTCGTTCTATGGAGGGTCGTTCGGACCCGCCTTTGAGTGTTCAAATTGCGGACTTACGATCTCCAGTTACTACGTATGTTGATCCGTCACATCGTCGACGCCGTTCACGGGATTCGCCTGTTCGTCGTTCTCATTCGCCTGTTCGTCTGTCTCGTTCTCCGGTTCGTAGATCTCGTTCACCGGTTCGTCCTAGTACTACTTTACGGCCTTCCCGTTCGCCGGTACGCCGTTCTCGTACTTCTGTTCGACGTTCTCGTACGCCTCCATGCTGTTTGCCACGTCGTTCTGTCTCACCTTCTCATCAAGGTCGCCAAGTTCGTCTGTCGCAGACTCCATTTCTTGATCAAGCGGTTGATCACGGTTTATCAACCTCTCGTCGACATCACATCTCTCGTCCACCCACACAGGTTTCATCGAGTGCGTCTAGTGATCATGATTCCTCCTCGTCAGCGGAGAGTTCGGATGATTTGGCGCTTGTTCCGGATATGCCTGTTTCTTCGAATGTTGTCTCTTCGTCTCGAATTAGATGTCCGACGGCGGGCTCTGCCGCGTTCGCGCCTACGTCGCGTAAATCACCTATCTCATGCGCTCCGTCACCAGCTTGGGAGTCTAATTTAGAGAAGTTTGATCGTCAATTGGAGGACGACAACAAGTTTAAGAAGCCCCATTTTCCATTTCAATATGAGATTCATGATAACATCTTACCGGCTAAACCGCCCAAACGTGATCGGGATTTGAGTCGGATTTCCAAGGCAGTTAAATCAGCCCCTTTACCGATTGGTCCCAAAGTGATGGATAATGTTATGGAGATGTTGCTATTTATGCAACGTGTTACATCTGTCGCGGATTGGTTTCTGTTGGCTACTTCTCGGATTGCCTTGGATCCTGCGTTACGCCTAGAAGATGGGTCGGCTTCTTTGTCTCCTGGTCGCTTGGCCTATTTGCGTGGTTTCGTTGACACTCATTAAAGCTAACCGTAGTGTCATTGAGGCCGGTTCTTTTTCTTATGTTTCGCTTCTGCAAGCTCAGCGTAGTGCGTTACTTAAGGTGGTCAAGCCTGACGTTCCATACTTTGTTAAGGATCAATTGCTTCGTCAGCCATTATCCTCTAAGTTGGTTTTCAACAATGCTATCGAGTCCGTCATGCCTGCTGTTCGTGAGGAACGCACGTCTCGTTTGATTTCTGCTGTGACTCGACGTTCTTCCTTTTCCGTGGATCGGAAACCTAAACGGGGTCGTACTTTCAATTCCACCCAACAGGATGTGGTCCCTCGGAGTAATTTTCGTGGCTTCCACAAACCTCCACGAGGCCGTGGTCGCCGTTCCGCCCGTGGGAAATTCTCCAGACGTGGTGGACAATCCAACAAATGACTATCCCATTTCCGTTTCCAATCAGGCCGAAGATTTTCAACTACCCGCTTTCCGTCCTTTCAGTCATCAGGTCGTGGGCGGCCGTCTACAGTATTTCTACGAGAATTGGCGTCTTATAACGGACGACGACTGGATTATAAAGATCCTGAAGTTTGGCTTCCTATTCAATTTTCGGTCTCTGCCCAAACTCATCGCTTGGCCTCGTCCCTCCCGCCTGCCAGTTCCCGCAGGTCACATGCAGACACTTCTGTCTTCGGTCACCACACTCATCGACAAGGGAGCCGTCAGGGAGTTACCACGTACCGAAGACAGCGTAGGATTTTACAGCCATGTTTTCCTGGTGCCGAAGAAGGATTCGGACCAGATGAGGATGGTAATCGACCTCAAGATATTAAACAAGCATCATCTAATCACCCTCCTCATTTCAAGATGGCTACTGTATCATCGATTCGGGCCCGCGTACATCACCAGGATTGGTTGGCCTCAGTCGATCTTCAGGACGCTTATCTCCATATTCCTATTCACCCTCGTCATCGACGTTACCTGCGCTTCGCTATCAACGATCGTCGGTTCGAGTGGCAGGTCCTTCCGTTCGGAGTCAACATCGCCCCCTGGCTATTCACCTGTATCACTTCACCAGTCATGGCGTTTCTACACCTGCGGGGTATTCAAATCGAGGTTTATATCGACGACATCCTCTTGTGGGCTGCGGACAAGTCCCTTCTCAACGCGCAGGTCCGGTTCACTCTGCTTGTTTTACGTCATCTCGGCTTCATTCCTCATCCTCTGAAGTCGGAGTTGGTTCCGGCGCAAATTCGCCGTTACATCGGGGCGGTGTTCGATACTCGTCTACAACTGGTACACCCCCCAGAGGACCGTTGGAACAAAATTCAGCTGCTGATACTAAAGTTTTTGTCATCAACGTCTCAGACACGTCAGCAGTGGCAAAGTCTGCTGGGTTTACTTACTTCCACGCAGGACCTTACTCATTACGGTCGTCTCCAGGTTCGGCCGCTGCAGTACCATCTGTCTCCTTATCTACTGACGTCTTCCCTCAATCCTGCGGTTCCGGTATTGACGTATGTACATCCACATCTGATTTGGTGGCAGTCCCGCCACAATGTCATGCGGGGAGTTCCATTCCGATTTCCGGCTCCGGTTCACCATCTTTATACCGATGCTTCCGAGACCGGCTGGGGAGCCCATCTGGACGGCCTGGAGGTGTCCGGCAGATGGTCGACGTTGGATGCCAGTCTTCACATCAACCTTCTGGAGATGAAGGCGGTCATCCTATCGGTCCATCATTGGAGTCAACGTCTCATGAATTCGTCTCTTATCGCGACGGACAATTCCACGGTCATTGCCCACATCAACAAGATGGGTATCACCCGATCGCTCTCAACGTTTCGTCTGGTGTGGGAGCTGTACGACTGGGCTCTCATTCATCATTGTCATCTCAATGCTCGCCATGTTCCGGGTCGGCTCAATGTCTTAGCGGACCGCCTGTCTCGTCCCGACACCGTTTTTCAGACCGAATGGCAACTACATCCGGAGGTTTTTCGTCAGATCTGCAGCGTCTGGGAGTCGCCCTTGATCGACCTATTTGCGACGAGGAACAATGCCCAGCTAGCCCTCTTCGTCAGTCCGATTCTGGATCCTCAAGCTTTCGCCATCGACGCTCTGTCAATCAACTGGGACAACTTCCTGGCTTATGCCCACAGGCCCGCAAAACAAGAGATTTGGAGGGGGGGGGGGGCGTTGGCATTAGGGTGAAGTGTCGAAATATGGGGCCTCTATATATAACCCCATGCTTTATATAAAAAAACATCAAGGCGTGAAACGGACTTCGGGTGAATCGAGAAATAAACAGTTTACCACCAAACAAAATACATCAGAATATTCTACAAGTATCACTTTATATATTTCCGTCGTCAAATTAGTCAAGTTGTGCAATTTTTTACCTTTGCCGGGCGATTCAAAATCCAACCAGACTGTCCATCCATCTAGGAACAGCCCGATTATGGCGGGCTTCGTTCTCAATTCTGATTGGTCAGGCGCGACACGCCTCCAGCAAGAGAGGTCACGCACAGATCAGCTGGCGCGATTGACCAATCAGAATTGACAACGAAGCCCGCCATGATCGGGCTGTTCCTGGATGGATGGACAGTCTGGTTGGATTTTGAATCGCCCGGCAAAGGTAAAAAATTGCACAAATTTACTAATTTGACGACGGAAATATATAAAGTGATACTTGTAGAATATGCTGATGTATTTTGTTTGGCGATAAACCGTTTATTTCTCGATTCACCCAAAGTCCGTTTCTCACCTTGATGTTTTTTTATATAAAGCATGGGGTTATATATAGGCCTAGAGGCCCCATATTTTGACACTCCACCCTAATACCACCCCCCCCAAATCTCTTGTTTTGCGGGCCTGTGCTTATGCCTACCCACCGATGGCCCTGATTCAGGAAGTTCTTCAAAAGATTTCTCAACACGACTGCGTCATTCTGCTCGTGGTTCCGTGGTGGCCTCGTCGTCAGTGGTTTCCGGTTCTGGTTCCACTTCTCACTGCCCCGCCGCGTTGTCTTCCAGTTTGGCCCGGCCTGTTACGTCAACCGCACGGGATTCTTCATCACAACCCACGGTGGCTCAACCTACACGTCTGCAGACTATCCAGAATGCACTCTCAGTCCAAGGATTTTCAGCAGAGGTTGCACGAACGATGGTTTCAGCCAATCGATCTTCCACATCACAGCTCTATCAGGCGAAATGGGCCTATTTCGTCTCCTGGTGCCGAGAACGTGAGGCCGATCCCGACTCTGCCTCTATTTCCCTCGTAGCTGACTTCCTCCTTCACCTTCATCGTGACAAGAAATTTCAAATCAGCACTATTGAAGGGTATCGTTCTGCTTTGGCTAGGGTGCTATGTCTTACCTCCGGCAGCGACATTAGCCTTAACGACAATATCTCTGCGCTCATTCGCGCCTTCGCGTTACAGTCTCGCCGTACTCGCCAGCTGTTACCGAAATGGGATATCGGTGTGGTTCTATGTGCTCTGATTCGTCCGCCCTTTGAACCCTTACAGTCCGCTTCTCTCAAAGCTGTTTCTTATAAGACTGCTTTTCTGGCGGCGTTTGCTTTGGCGTCTAGAGTGTCTGAACTTCATGCTCTTGAGAGATCATCTATGACCTGGACGGCGGATTGGTCTCGCATCTCCTTTCGACCCGTCCCTGAGTTCATCGCCAAAAATGAGTGTTCGCCTGGGTCCATGTGCTCAACGTTTGTATTCCATCCCTGCGCTATCAGACTTCGTACATGACCTTGAAGACGACCTTCTGTTATGCCCTGTTCGAGCCATACGCCACTATCTCACTCGTACCGATCCCGATCGGGGCTCTCGTCGTCTATTATTCTTGTCCCTTCGGCCGTCTGCAGTGCGTGACATTACTAAGAATACCATTGCTTCTTGGTTGAAGAAGACCATTAAGTGGTCATATCAATTGGCCATTGACGCTCCCCCTTTGTTGTCTACTGCTTCTTCTCATGAAATTCGTGCCATCGCCACGTCATGGCCTTTATGGAAGAACTTGTCCCTTCATGACATTGTCCAGTCCTGCGCATGGACTGCAAATTCTACCTTCACAAATTTCTATCTGAGGGATATGTCAGTGCAATCAGATAGAATGTCCACGCTTGGGCCGCTGGTGGCTGCCCAGCACGTGGTCAAGTAACTTTCTAAAAAGAGGGAGGGGGGGGGGCAATTTTCATCATCGCAGCAAGTCAACCAACTTGCTGTATCATCTCGTCTCATCTCTCAATCATATATGTCCACGTACTACATGATCACCTAAGGAAGAAGTAATGGTCAGCTTGCCAGTCACCGACTCTCAAGTCATCAATCAAGCCTGACACAATGGTGAGTTTTAATCTTTGCCTTTAATGCAGATTTGCTTGTGTCATTTCAGGTTGAAGCTATGACCTTTCTTCTAGATCATCTCAGCCGAGTCACCTCCTGTCAACTTACAAGTTCAACGACAGGGATTATAGTACAGAGGTTGACGTCAGACGGAGAGTAGACTCAGGGCATCGCTGTCAACTCACAAGACCGGATCAAGCTTCAAGGACTAAAGTACAGAGAGTTGACTTAAGTCGGTCTGTGGACTGAGGGTGGTTGTAAGTTGGTCACCGTGTATGCCGTGGGTCGCTGTGCTATCGCCTCACCTCTGCTCATACAGCGCTTACCAATCGGATACTCATAGAAGCAACTGCCCGAGTTCCTTCGTATTGGTAATATTGTGTACCACGGCCACGATCACAGCATGGATGAGACACTCAAGATAAGTATTCTATATCTACTCCATGAATTACCCCTTTGCGTCACTGACCAGGGTTCTCTTGTTGAGTTTTAATGTGTCATATCTATGCCCATGTCTGTGTCATCCCAGCGGTTACTCTGCTTGCTATTGGAGCTACAACAAGGCCGAGGTTTCCCACCTCCATATGTTGGTAGTGAGGCATTTAAGCAAAGCAGGTTTACGATTTGGGTAATAAATAATAAACATTTATAAACAATGTTACTATTTATAACCAAATCAAACCTGCTTTGCTTTGATGGTCCCTCCCTTCCTTCCCCTCATGCCGCGGCCTTGCACACTACAGGTCTCGGATTATTACAATGAGAAAGAGGATATGAATTGGCGTGAGCAGAGCTTATATAGTAGCCTTGCTGGGATGAATGGGAGAGCTCCCCTAGGGGCAGACAACTCCCTAAGGGGAGACAACTTTTTGGTTTTAACTTCCGTTTTAACAGTTTGTATTGTATTTCCTAATAGAGATTAGGCATTTAAGCAAAGCAGGTTTGATTTGGTTATAAATAGTAACATTGTTTATAAATGTTTATTATTTGTAGTGCATATTGGTCCTGCCTAGGGAAAGACATTGTTTTTTTTCTACAATTTCTGTTACATGCAAATTTTCCATCTGGAATCTGGTAAAGTGGCTGCCTCTATTTGGGTACCAATTCCATATTCTCATTTGCATAGATAGCACATTAGTGATTGGTTCACAGTTATGACTGTCAAAATAGTCTGAAGCCATTTGCATCTAAAGTACATTTAGTTCCTGGTTTACAGCCACATCATTCAATTGTGTACAGTATGGTGATTTTAGACCCTGGAACATGAACATGTATATAAATTTCTCTCACAAATGAATTAAACAGAGACACTGGCCTTGCAGATTTTAAAGCCACTGAAGAAATCTTAGTGCCAAATCTGGGAGGTACAGGTAACAAAGACCATGTGATTCTTCTTTTTTTCTCTCGCTCTGACGCACCTATAGGCGGTGATATCTGGGGGCAAAGTTAAAATTTAATTCCCGAACAATAATTCCTGAAAAACTGAACAGATTTTTATCAAGCCCGTAGCTTTAGCTGCGGAAAGCTCAATATAGGGATCTAAATGATGTCTGTGGATGTCGGTGTTCCTGTTCCTATTCTTGTCCCTGTTCGAAAAAGTTGTTGATGTTTTGGACTTAGAAAATTGTTCCTGTCCACAGCTTCTTGACCCCACGCTATGTCTCTCGCAGCTTCTTAACCCCACGCTATGTCTCTCAAACTAAACCCCACCCGACCCCCCCTCCCAGAATTCTCATATATTCTGCGAGATTATATGATGCTACTCTTACTCAACCTATGCACTACCCTCGGGAGGATGTCCCCACCCATGGGGCACCAAATGTTACACAGCTTCTTGTGATATTATCCTAAGGTATGAGATGCAGTGTACATTGTTTATACGCACACACATTTTGTGAAACTAAATTACATAAAATATATCTTTTGTGTATAAATTGGGGGGGGGGGGGGAGGTTGAAATATGTCCAGAGGGTGATATGCAAGTGGGTGGGTGGGGGGGGGGGGGTGAATGTCCACTGATCAGCAGCATTAGACATCAGAATAAATTTCTTTTGGGGCCCTACCTACTGTAATTTTCTCTAGTCTGTAACTGTAAACATAATTTTTTGTCTTGGGGAAAACAGGATCTCAAGAAATAATTATTTCATGATATTGTGTTATAAAATGGTGCATCGTCTATTAGCAATTGCAATAAGCCCAAGACTGAACTGAAAAATAAATGCTTTACTGACAGAGAGATTTAATAATAGACGTTTTTACAAATGAGTATATTAGAATCAAACTTCATAAACATATCGTAACTTAATTGTGTTAAACAATTACTAATTGAAAACTGCATTTCAAAATTGACACATGAGTGACCAGCTGACCCTGACCACGAAAATCATCAATACATGCGAATGTTACAAATGAATAAATGTTACATAATTAATTCTGATGTTCAACTTCATGCATGTTAATGACAGACACGTTTAGTACAGAATACACGAATCTCGAAAGATTTACATTATAATAATGCTTACAACTATACGGCATCCATGAAATATATACAACTGATGCCGACCGCCAAGCCGTAGGCACCCGCAAACACAGGAAGACCAACCCTCAAGATTCATAAAGTGGAACATTAGCTTATCTGTTTTAGAATTAGCTCCCTCATACATTGCGATACCACGGTTCTACCCTCTAGGTCTACCTCTAAGTACCCTTTGTATGCGTCACTAGCCCAATCTCCCGATAGCTGAATTAACTCCCCGGGTACCTGAGCACGGAAAGCCCATGACGCATCGCCACGGCGGAAACTGTGTGATGAAAAGGCACTAGCCTCATATCCAAACTTCGCTAAAGACTGACGCAAAACTCTTTGGAACATCGGGTATGTAATGGGATCAAGACGGCCATGTCTATTCGGTAAAACAAACGCCGCGGTATCAGGATTCAAAACAGAAACAAGACGCACCATGTTATGGTAGGCAGACACTGGGCATGAGATAGATCCTGGAATAGCGAGGATAAGGAATCGAAGTTCCCTCTGCCCGAACTGAATAGTTTTTGACCATTTCATGAACACGAGTAAAGACCCATCACATACCTCAATGTTTCCTCTAGTCAGTTGCTTGCTAGAGTTAAACTTCTTACGACTATCAGGGACTAGGTTAGACTTCCTAGCCATTAAGAAAAAGGCAAACAAAAATAAACACCAGTAGGTACTCCCAACCGGGGAGTCCAAATCCATAACCTTCACAATATCCATGAGAATTCTCGGTGTCATGGGGCAGGCTTTCTTTGGTAATCTAGGGTTTAAACGAGATAAACCTTTTAACAATAATCTTAGCTCTACTGCCTGCGTGTCGTGAGCAGGAAATCCCATTAAGACATGCAATAAGCGAACACCACTAAGATAGTTTTTGATAGAGTCAACAGATGTGAAAGAACGACTCAGAAATTGAGCATACCTGCACAAAGTGCTGACAGCACCAGGTAAAGCAGCGTATCCGAAAAACTCACAAAATAGTAAATAGGAACGCCACTGTACGAGCAAATTTTTTCGTGTACCCTCAGCGAATGCATGCCTTATGGATGCCCGGACACCATCTTGCAAACTACAACTCACAGATTCTACAAAACAGGAAGGTTGTAAATTTCCCAACTGTGAGAAAAATCAAACATATCTGAAGAAACAACACAGTCTTGCCATATCTCAGAATTGGTACACTCTAAAAACTTCTCTTTATAGTGGTCACCCAAAGACCAACGCGACAATAAGTCAGGCAAGCGGTTATCTACCCCGGCTATGTGCTGAGCGCGTATCACAAACTGGCATTGTGCAGCTATCCAGCAGATCTCTCTGAGACATTCCTGCATGAAAGCATTACGGGTACCCCCAGAGTTAAGAACGGTGACGGAGGCCATATTGTCGCAAAACACCCTCACTTTTTGTCCGGTTAATTTATTTCCCCATAACCGCAAACTCACTACTATGGCAAGGAGTTCAAGTTCCGAAATAGATAGGTCTTTCTCCCTGACAACAGATGGGAATACACTGTGAAAAAATAATTTTCCACACACACCCCCACAACCTTCTAAGCATGCATCAGAAGCAATCAGCATGTCCGGGTTACACCATTCTTCTATGTACATCATAGAAATCCCGTTGTAAATAGGCAAGTACTTTGACCACCATGCTAAATCCCCTTTGACCTCCGCAGGAATAGAATGCATTTGTCTCGGTTTGCACTGACCTATCCGTCGCATCCAGTTTAACAGTCTCGCCACAAATAGGCACCCTGGTCGAACACATGAAGACACGAAATGTAATTTTCCCAGTAAAGACTGAAGTTGTCGTAATGAGGCGACTTCGAGGAACAACCATTCCTTAACGATACCCAATATCTCTGCTAGTCTGTCCTCACCGATACGAAGGGTCAAGGTGTTAGTGTCAAAATAGATGCCTATAAAAGGCATGGTGGTAGCTGGTGAACAAGCTTTTTCGGGAGATTCTTCAAGACCAGCGGCGTTTAATACTTCTTTCAGGGTGTTATAAGCCTGAGAGGCTCCCTCGGGCTTCTCTGCCCCTGCAATGTCGTCAATATAGTTAAGCGAACTGACCCCTGCACGCTTGAGGATATGGACAATGGCCGACGTCACCCGCTGGCATATGTGTGCAGATGACCTGCTACCCATAGCCAACACTCGGTCAAAATATAGTTTCCCATTCCACTGGAAACCCACCAAGTGCATATCACCCGGATCGATAGGTATTTGTCAATACGCCCTTCGCAAATCTCTTTTAAATAGCAAACATCCCTTTCCCTTCTGTTTCACAATGTTAACCAAGTCGTCTACCCCTGGATATTTCAAATTAACAGGTTGGCCCAAATAAACATCCTTATTAATGCTGTTGTTGACAGACTTACGCCTCGGCATACTAAGATCTAAGATCACCCACCCTCCTTTCACCATTGGGTTTTGGTACAGTATTAAGGGGAGACAACTTCATAGGCCCCTGGAATGGATTTTGCTTAAATGGGCCTAAAATGGCCTGATACTTTATCTCTTTTTTATCCCTCGGCCAACTTTGGCCTAGGGGTATTGTCGTCATCATGTACGGCTGTCCGTCCGTTACCGCGATATCTACAGAACCGTTTCATGCATGGCAACCAAACTTGTTACATCTATTTATCTTCACATAAATCAGAAGCCTATCGAAAATGAGTCATCTCGGACAATATTTTGCAGAGTTATGCCCCTTTTTACAAATAAAAATCCATTTTGATTTGTTATTGTGATAATTTCAGAACCGTTCCATATACAACATCCTAACGTGATACAGTTGTTTCTCTTGACCTGAACTAGATGCCTATCAAAAATGAGTCGTGTCAGAAAGTATTTTGCAGAGTTATGTCCCTTGTCTAATAAAATCCACTAATTCCTATGTTAAGTTTTGTATATAATTTCTATATCATGTTTGTATACTATCACATTTATTTATTGATAGGATGACTGATTTATTCTCTTACACAATGCGAAGAATGCCTGCAAATCTGTTTTGAAAATGACACTAGATGCCTATCGAAAATGAGTCGTGTCAGAAAATATTGTGCAGAGTTATGCCCCTTGTCTAACAAAATCCACTAATTCCTATGTTAAGTTTGCATATTATTTCTATATCATGTTAGTATACTATCACATTTATTTATTGATTGGATGACTGATTTATTGATTTATTCTCTTAAGACAATTTTTTTTTTTCAAAGAAAGTACACTTACAATACCAGGGGTAAATATTTCTTCCCACAAGCCAATCAATTGGTAGAGACACCCTTACATTATAATAGCTGGGGTTCAGAGCCGAGGGGTTTCGATAGCGCAGCTTCATGTCTATATACGCTGTCATGGCTTCCGGGAACTCTCTGGCGCCTTTATGATTTTTTACGGCCATTGATTGATCACTCTGCTCAGATAATCCACCTTCGAAACCAATGGGGAACCCAAACTCTAAGAGGTCACAAATATCACTATCTTCGTAACCGTTTAAGGCGGACCTCCAAAAAGGAATATTAAGGTTTGTTGCGAGAGATATTTGACACCCTTGAAAATTGTGTCTCCCTGAAGCCATGATCATGTCGTGAACAGTGATACTACTGCATTTACTCTGCTCACCTTCAATTGAGGGAGGTTCGGTTACGTCATCGTGACCTTCCCCTTCCCCACTGGAGATGATCTCTGTATCGATTTCAATGATAACTGATTCAGGCAAACAATCGTCTACCATAATGTCAATGTTTGGATATAACGGTGTAAATAACTCATTAACATGAATTTGATTATGCGCATCAACTCCATGTACTTGTTGTGCTTCCTGCTGGCTGTCTCGATTATTAACACAATTTTTGACCTTCATGTATTCCGGAATAAATATGGCTGTTTCTGGGTTCATCTCTGATTTCGTTGATAGTCATCTCGTGACAATATCTCTATTAGGAGGGGTCACATTCGGGATGTGATCGCTTAACTTTCTCCTTAAGCCAGCAGGAGGCACAAATATGTATTACTTGTTTTGTTTTACCCCTAATTTGTGAGGTGTGTGCAGCTGTAACATGACATCTGTTACGCTGGTATAATGAGCAAAACCATACTTCGTCTTTTTCTGTGCCCTTATTCACTACAGATTCGCGCTTTGTGTCACGTTTAACATGTCTGGCCAATACGGCCATTTCTAATACACTCGGATCGTCGCCCCATGATTTTAGGCCGAGCTCAATTTGTCGCAGCCACGAAGCATACCAATTAAGGACGGCCTGCCATTCGTACACGTTTTGATAGTAAACTATCTTTTTCAAGAATTCTGTACGACCCTTTCTCTCTGTACTAGAAATGTTCCCTGAAATTATTTCCAATTCACCAGCCACCAGGGATTGAAATGTTAGATCTTTGAATCCTATGCGCTTGCCCACAAACTCAAATTGCAGCGCAGAATGTGCCCACACTTGCGGGCATTTCACTTTATCTGCGGATTTGGTGCTGATCCCGGAAACTTTCTTCCGCTTTTTGGACAATTTTTTGGATTTCCTTCTCCCAGATTTTGGAGAGTGTCGTCTGGCGTGTTCATTGTCGGAACTAACGTCCGTATTACTACTACTACTACTACTATCCGAAGTGTCGGAACTGATATCCGACTCACTAAGTAGACTGAGTTTTTTCATTCTCTTACTAACTTTTCTATTTAAATCGGGCATAGATCTCAAACTTTGTAAATTAATTTCATCATTCATCTTGTGTAATTTATACACATCGTCCTGTTTCTTTTCATTCTCTGTTTCATCTTTTTTCTCATTTAATTTAGTCTCTGTACCTTTTACTCGCAACTCTTCTATCTTTTTGGTAGCCTCTTCAATCTTGGCCCTCAGTAAGTCCTTTTCTTTGGTTTTTTGGATCCGGCGCCTGTCTGAAATTCTCTTCACTTCTTCTTCATGGACAGTTTCCAATTCCCTCAATTTGGCCTTCAATGCGTCGAATTCAGGATCAGATTTAAAATTCCTCCTCAGAAAGGTTCTCGGCTGTTTGGTAGCTCGTCTTCGGCCTGGCCCCTTCCCCGAAAGCACCGTCTTGAGCTGGTTGTGCAGACATATTACGTTTTTCGTCGACGGCCGTCAGATGTTTTCCCTCGTCCTTGGACATCTCGGTCAAGCCGTGTCGAACTTTTCTCTCAGAATAATATATTCTAGGTAGGTTCCGATTAGAACGCCTCAAGTGCTCGCTCATTCAGCCAATCGACAAATCGCTCGCCTCGATGGTTCAACTGTTCGATATGCCAAGTTTTAACACAAACGAATCAAACTCCAATACCATATACGGCTCTGGTGTAGCAACGTTCTCAGTCAGTCAACTTTTGTCAACTAAGGTTTTTTTGAAAACCAGAAAAAAATCACCATTGTGTACAGTCTCTGAACGTCTACATAAAATCTCAACTGATGCCTGTATGACATATCGACGGGTAATAAATACCCAAAACGAGCGTGGAGCGGGAAGAAAACTACTCACGAAGTGTGAAACTTGTGAGCAGAAATAAACCCAAGTCAATCGATGAATAGTGTTAAGAGCATGGGACGAAAAGAGAACTCTTCATGAGCTTTGCTCACTTGTGTACAGACATAAACCCAAGCCCCGAGAGAACTGCAATTAGGTGTTTTTGTGAGATAAAAACGAGCCATTTGGTTTACAGTTTTGTTGAAATGCTAACTGAATATAGGGAAACTGAATGGCTTTGAACCAAAATATTACTGACATGAAAGAGAGAGAGATAGAAAATTAAGGTTTAATGTGTTCAGCAATAATTCAGCTATATAGCGATTACTGAAATAAAACGCATACTAAGTGATAACTGAAAATAATTCACAAACTGATAACCAAATCGGTAAACGAACTGTTGACCAAACTGATAACCAGAACGGTCATTTTAATAAACATTTAGCAAACCCAGATCCACAATGAAATATTCTATAACACTGGTGTCTATAACATCTTGCTAACCATGCAATTATTGAGTGTTTTAGCCAGGTTGTGTGAAATGTACATGTGTCAAGTTCAGATGTTCATTGGAAGATTCTATTTTACCAGGCGGGAGAGGAAGGGGTCGTCTTCTTCATACAATTGTAACGTGTACGAGCAGGACCAGTCGTAGTGTTTAGAAGAAAACGAATCAATAACCGGGATTGCCCACTGGCATTCTGGCCGTCACCGTCGTTAACCCCTTCACTAGTGGAGATCCGGGGCTCGAAGAGATGATCACAACCCTACAAGGATGACTGACGCTGATGTAAAGGTCTATTATGGTATATTCTGCTCAAATAGTATACGCGGTTACAAATAATAGCGTAGGACCGCGTGGCTTAGACAGAATGTCTAAGGAGATGTAACGTTATGATATTTACATATATGTACAGACACTAGGAGAGTGTATGCAAATAAACTTGATGTATATATACACGTGATGTGAGAGGATGTGTGCACACAAGTTAACGGATACGTACACTTGGGGTGTGCATATATGGTTCACGGATACGTACACTTGGTGTGCGCATATAAGGTTCACGGATACGTGCCCCCGAGAGAGTGTGTGCATATAACGTTAACGTATCCCTGGTGTATATGTGGATAATAGAAGATAATGTGTGCAGTTTAAGCTTGATGTTATATGGTAATAATATATATACGAGAGTGTATGCATATAACTTTACAGTTAATATAGTGCTTTAATGCGCGATAAGGGCGGCCTGGCTGCTGGCCCTTCTCTTCTGGGGATAAGGGCGGCCTGGCTGCTGGCCCTTCTCTTCCGTCGTTGGAACGTTATGGATATAACGCTCTCTCCAGGGATGGCACCCAGTCGTTGGAACGTTAAGGATATAACGCTCTCTCCAGATACGACACCCAGTCGTTGAAACGTCAAGGCCCGTTGGAACGTTACGGCGGTAACGTTCTCCCCAATATACAGATACCCTCAGGTGTTGGAACGTCACGGCAGTGACGCTCTCTCCAGATATAGCACCAAGTCGCTGAAACGTCACGGCCCGTTGGAACGTTACGCGGTAACGCTCTCTCCAGATACGACACCCAGTCGTTGGAACGTCACGGCAGTGACGCTCTCTCCAGAGACGTGGCAACCCGGCGTGTTCTTCACCCCCAGTCGTCGGAGCCTGACCCTAACTTGTCAGCTCACCAGTCTGCTTCCCGCACAGGTAAGAATAGCCCGGCGTCTCAACCCTTACGGCTGCTGCGACCTGTCTATAGACACGCCTGTGACCACACGACTTCACGACGATCTCTCAGGTAAGTATCACGCACCACTCAACTCTCAGGGACCGTCAGGACAATTACTTGGGTATATCATGTGCTATTACTATTTCATCTGGTACCGATGAAACACCATTACGGTCTGTAAACTGCCGTTGTAATCTGTGCCCTGGGCTTGACCGTACAGTCCGTAAACTTTGTTACCACTTTTACATCAGTAAAAGGAAGCCGGCCTTCTGTAACGTGTGATAAATACACGTATCCTACTGGAATCTGTATGTCTTGTTACCGCTTTTACATCGGTAAAAGTGAGCCCACCTGCACCGTGCCTTTATGCGTGATAAATACGCATATCCTCCCTATGGGATCTGTGGTCTGTGGCTGTCTCGACTGTATAATCTGTGCTCTGTATATCTGGACTTGTACTGTACTGTTTATAATCTGTGTGTCTTTATTTGCTTGTATGTGTGATAAATACACATATTCCTCTTGGTGGAATCTGTGTTCTGTATCTTTCTTGTGTGATCTGTGTGCTGTATCTTTCTCGACGGTATAATGGTGATCGGTCTGGCTGGACTGGTACTGTACTGTTTGTGATCTGTGCGTCTTTATCTGCTCGTATGTGTGATAAAGACACATGTCCTTCCAGTTGAATCTGTGAGCTGTATCTGTAACTTGTCTATGGCCAGCTATACGCCGTCTGTGTAACTGTTTGCGGCCTCCCCTTGCTCTCGAAGCGCCCGGCCCAGTTTATCGATGTTTCCCGACGAAAATGGCTCGCCCGCCTGTGTCTTGTCTCGGCCCGCCGGCTGTAATACTGCGACCGTTTCCGTCCCGTAAAGCGTTGCCCGGCTGTCGGCGACGAATAAACAGGCTCCACGATACGTTGTAGGATTATGGCAGGGGAAAACTTGGTTGATGTATCCCGGTATTTAGTGCAGTTGTATGTTTCTGGGGAGGGAGGGAATCTCCTGACTATAGTCCTATACCGCTACACGGTCAAGAAGATCAACAAATATTGTGGCTTAAGTCCCAGTGCAGCGAGATAGCACAGCAATATTGTCGAAATTATCAACCTACTGGTATAGACACTAAAAGCCCTATTTTATACTGAAGTTAGACCATGCAAGTTGCCTAAATGTGCTACAGGCAAACGCATGTCTCATTACAGTATTATAGAATACCCCCAACTACATGTACATACAACACGCCAGTCGGACGTGTTCCCTAAACTATAGTATAACCACAAACACGTTTCCACACCGAAAATGCGAGCCGGCAAATTCTCATTGGATTGGCGTGTTTTCACAGGTTACACTAACTACAGGATTTATAATCTTTTAGATTCCCAGGCCGAAACAACTGCCTTTACGCTCAACCGTAAATTATGCCAAAAATCAATAAGTTACAGGCTGTACCTGGACGTGTTTCTCCAGCCCTCTATTTCTGGTCTGTCCCCCCTCTCTACGTTCGTTCAAGCTTATATAGAGCTACCGCTCTTCTGTGAATAAAGGTAGAAACAGAACCGTTCTCCTGCAGATAAAGGTAGCACAAGTCGACGATGCCAGCGCCCTCTTTATTGTCACTTACACCACACTTCCCCGAACCGTTTACATGGACCTCGCTGAATAAATATGGCTATGGAAGAACCAACCATAATTCATAACTGACGTAATTGTTAAATATCAGCTTCCAACTCGCTCTGGTAAGCGAGAAATACAGGGGAATGCATTTCCGAAATCTGCCCTGCTCGACGCTGACGACACGGGTCAAGGTCGTTCTTCCACATTCCAGCGCAGTACACGGCTCCTGATTCAAACTGTTCTCTACACAAACGGGTAACCGTTACACAATCAAATAAACACACAAATAAATTACAAGATGGAATTTCTTTTTCAAGTTTAACTGCTGTTTTCATCGTGAAATTGATTAACAAAGCGACACAAATGAAGTGAAGAGTGATAAACTAGTACAGTTGGAGAGTTTAATGGAGTGACCAATGGAATCTTCTGGATGGTGCCTGACCGGTTTCGATCTGGTGGGATCTCATCAGAGACTCTGAGGCTCCGTCAAGAACGAATGGCTGATCCTTCAAGCATCTGAAGCTTGTAGGAACATCTTTGGAGACCCTCCTCGCCTCGCTTTTCGTCGCAACAATAAACTGAAGGAGACCCTCGTCAGGGCCAAAATCAACCAGTGGCATGAGTTATGCCAACTTGCTAACTCCATGCACCTATCGAAAATGCGCCTATTGTCCCAACTTGACCAAAAAACGCTTTTTCACCAGCAGCCACACCTGTTTACGCTACCGCGTCAACCTGATGTCCAACTGCTGCACTCAGAATGTGATCTACCTCATCACATGCTCCCTCTGCTCCAAACAATATGTTGGAGAAACTAAACACACATTCCACGAGCGAATCCGAGAACACTTTAACGACACACGAAATCGCAGTGACAACCTAGCACCAAGACACTTCTGGTCGCACGGACACTCCAGATGACAACAACATCAACTATCAAGTCATTGAAGTTCTCAAGACAGACCCATCTCTTGAATCCAACACCAGCAAGCGCCATTTGCGCGAAGTTCATTGGATTTATCAGCTGCACACCAGAGCTCCATTCGGCTTAAATGAAAAGGAATAATCACACACTGTTATATTCTGACATTAAGCGACACAAATAGACCTAAATCCAAGTATGTTCCACAGAGCCTGGCTCAATTGAAAGAATAACTCTTCAATTGAGAGACCACATAAACTCGTCCACTGACATTGGCACGATGCCGATTGAGACGGGAGCATCAGTCAAGTTTTTCCAAGAAAGGGGAGAAAGGTTGTCAAAGTTTAAAATATGTTTTCAACCTTTCAATATAAACCTTGTTGATAATAAGTTTGGGAAGTACAGTAGAATAGAAAGGAGTCAAGTTTTTCTAAGAAAGGGGAGAAAGGTTGTCAAAGTTTAAAATATGTTTTCAACCTTTCAATATAAACCATGTTGATAATCAGTTTGGGAAGTACAGTAGAATAGAAATGATGTTTCACAGGCTTCGCCCTTGCTCTGAAACATAAACTGCCATGCAATCTTTAACAGAATTCCCTCTGTATCACATCGTCGGTCATTGTCGGTAAAGAATCTCCACAAAATTTAATTTTTCAGGTATTGGCGACTTGTGCTATTGAAATGGATGTCTGTTTTCTTTTGAGAGTCTGGGATGGAACCAGGTCAATATAGTGAGTATTCATATAGAATCCGGCAAGAATGTAAGTCAAATTTGCACATTTCTGGTAAAATGTTAAACAATGAGTGTAAGTTCTCCTTTATCATAGAATGTGCAGCTTTCAAATTCGCACCAATTAAAAGAATGACTCTGAAACTATCACATTTTGAAGAATTTGAATTATTATAATTTTGTTTGTTGTTGCTGAAGCAAGATATAATAAATTAAAAAGCATCTGTTGAATAGTACAGCATACACACAGTTCAGATTTTTTTTTGGAGCAATTACATACAGGTGTATATATGAAGAAAACAAGCTTTTCTTGCTTCACTTGCTGTTATCTTATTAGACAATTTAACTGACCACAGATCTCCTGCCTTTCAGAAACTATTATTTCTTTGAAAGAAGCAATTTGATGGGAAAGTTTGGAGCATGATATTTTTCAACCAATCCAAATTCATAATGTATGCTATTGAAATATCAGCCAATGGCGAGGTCTGCTTCTAAATTATGTCCATTCGGATGTTCTCAACAGCCCAGTGAGAGAGCTGGATACGGATAGAGAGGAGTGTGACATTGACCAGGACAATGCATTGTGGGAAACAGCTCAGGGATTTATTTATGATGTTTGCCTGTTTGATGACCACTTTAAAACTGGAAGAACCATTAAGGTTGGCTCAGTCTCTTATTTTGGCCCATGGTAAAAGTCAGAAATAAATTGATTTTTGAATAACTGCATGTTCATTGTTTAAAATAATTTAAGTGAAACAATGATTCTTAGATACTGAAGAAAGAAACTGATTGTGATATCTCAGAGAAAATAGTATACTTTGCAGGCCTGCAAGTGCCTCCTATATTTCCCATAGTTTCCTGTATTTTTGAGTCATTCCTATATTTTCCTATATTTTATTCAAAACCACCTATATTTCCTATATTTTGAGTTTTTCTCTTGAAAACATTCACCAATGCTCTGAAATGAGTGAAATTGGCATGAGGGAATAAGTTTCAGCAAATTTTTGTCTCTCGTGGCTCGGCAATTATTCCTATATTTCTCCTATATTTTGTCAATTTTCCTCGTATATTTTCTCCTATATTTTGACTATGAGGCACTTGCAGGCCTGACTTTGCCACACCATTCTAGCCTGAAACTTGTAAGGTTAACATAAAAAACGTCAATAAGAATAGATACACATCAAAGCCTATGTGCCTTATTCAGTGTTTTAAATTGTATACATTGATAGTGAGTGATCAATATTTTGAAGTTTGTATACTTTCCGATTTCTCTGACTAGCCGGGTGCTTTCATAGAGCTGCGTAACCTCCATGCCGCCGTGTACAAAAATGTGGAAACTAGAGAGGAGTACAATGCCTTACAAACAATTGAGCTTGCTGTACACAGAGGAACATCGTATGGAAGAGGCGTGTTCAAGACTACTCCAGGAAGCGCAGAAATGCTCGCGCTCACCAAGAGGCTGAACGGGATCAGAGAGAAACTACGACAAACTCCTCAAGAGACTAGAGATGAGACTGAGGAGAGTGCAGATGGGGATGAAGATCATCATGCAAATTTGAACCAGAATCGGGTCAGCGCGACATCGCTGAGTGCTGTTCAGCGTAGTGAAAATAATGGTTCTGGAACTTCAGAGAAGGAGAAAGATAGTGAAGAGTCTGTGAGCTTTTCGACTGGAAAAACTGCTGCTACTGAAAAAGCAGAAGATCGCTCAACTGTTCGCTCTCCGGCGATCAGGAGGAAGCGACAAAAGCATTCCAAGGACAATGACCATGCTGCTTCAGCTTCAGATGAGAGCGTCTCAGATGCAGAAACAGGTCAGAAGAAGCTGTGTAGTGAAGTTGATGAAGATGAAGTGAGTTTTGATCTGGGGTTCCCAGCCCCCATGCACGTCTCCTCACTAGAGTTAACATGTGATCAGAGAAGTGACATCTCATCGCCGACCAGCCTGACACAGCGAGAGAATCAACGCTGTATGATGGAAACAGCTACAGGTAGGCCAATGGTGCTACTATTTCACCTACGACTGGGTGATGTAGTAACAGATGCCTATCTAAACAGGCACCTGATTAAACTGACACATGGAAGGCACTGAGAATTATCATGATCACAATGGCCAGTTTTCAACTGAATACACACACTTGTTATTGTCCTCCGCCACGAAGTGGTGGGAGGACTTGGAAATGCTAGCCGTCCGTCCTTCCGTCCGTCCCTCCGTCCATCCTTCCGTCCGTCCCTCCGTCCGTCCTTCCGTCCGTCGTGCCGTCCGTCCGTCCGTCCCACATCTTGTGAACGCGATATCTTGAGAACAATTCGACCAATCGACTTCAAACTTGAGAAGGTGCTTCACATCAGTTAGACGGCCATTGGGATTGATTTTCACCGAGGTACGTAATCCAAGATGGCCGCCATCGACCATATTGGATTCTGTCCGTCCCACATCTTGTGAACGCGATATCTCAAGAACAATTCGACCGATTGACTTCAAACTTGAGAAGGTGCTTCACATCAGTTAGACGGCCATTGGTATTGATTTTCACTGAAGTACGTAATCCAAGATGGCCGCCATCGACCATATTGGATTCTGTTCGTCCCACATCTTGTGAACGCGATATCTCAAGAACAATTCCACCAATCAACTTCAAGCTTGGGAAGGTTCTTCACATCAGTTAGACGGCCATTGGTATTGATTTTCACTGAGGTACGTAATCCAAGATGGCTGCCATTGGCCATATTGGATTCTGTCCATCCCACATCTTGTGAACGCGATATCTCGACAACAGTTTGACCAATCCACTTCAAACTTGAGAATGTGCTTCGCATCAGTTAAACGGCCATTGGTTTTGATTTTCACTGAGATACGTAATGCAAGATGGCTGCCATGGACCATATTGGATTCACTCCGTTCCACATCTTGTTAACACGATATCTCAAAAACAAATCAACTTCAAACTTGGGAAGGTTTTTTACATCAGTTAGACGGCCATTGGTATTGGTTTTCACTGAGGGACATAATCCAAGATGGCTGCCATTGACCATATTGGATTCTGTCCATCCCACATCTTGTGATCGTGATATCTCGAGAACAGTTCGACCAATCGACTTCAAACTTGAGAATGTGCTTCACATCAATTAGACGGCCATTGGTAATTGATTTTCACTGAGGTACATAATCCAAGATGGCTGCCATTGACGATATTGGATTCCATCCGTCTCGGATCTTGTGAATGTGATATCTCGACAACAATTTGACCAATCAACTTCAAACTCGAGACGGTGCTTCACATCAGTTAGACAGCGATTGGTATTGATTTTCATTGAGGTAGTATGTAATCCAAGATGGCTGCCATTGACCATCTTGGATTTCATTCACCCATATTGTACCCATCTGTGTTGTGAACGCGATATCTTGATCTATTCCACTCACCGATTTATAAACCTCACCATCCACAAATCCATATACAACTACATACTTACATTCCAGTGTTACACTACCAATTACTGCTTCCCAAACCTCCTCAAATTGTCTCAACAATTCCAGATGAACGTCTCTTTCCACATACACATATCAACTTTCCAAGTTATATTTAAGGAGATATTGGAAGCGTATATGCTGTATGCTCTCAAACAGGCTACTTGGCGGAGGACCTGCTAGCTACTCAGCTTGTTGTTAATGGTTACCTAATTCACTATTATTTCAAAGCATCAATCTGATACTCACAATTAAATTGATAATCATTTTTATTTGTTCCAGGCCTGGAATTAATCTGAGAATTATGGAATTAATTACAATCACAGACATTACAATTTGAAGTATATATTTCAGTGTTGACAGCCCACCACCATATCAAATGTACTCGGTTATCAGATGTCATACATCATGAGGTTCCATACAAGTTCCGAATCCAGGCAAAGTTAGCGGATTACCAGCCAAAGGCTGACACAGCTCCGCAGTTTATCAAGTTCTACTGCCGTAATTGTCAATATATGTGAGTTTGAATCGAGTAGTCCAACTCAGTATCAGTCAAGGCCCAGCTTAATTATACACTTTTGGGCTTCCCATTTCTTCACAACATATGCTCAATAAATTGATCCAGATCCCCTGATGATTTGATAATCTTGAGAAAAAAAAATAGTAGACCAGTCTATATTATGAATAGTCAATCTGATAGAGAGGAGGTAACAAGTTTATGACTGATCAGGGCATGAAATGTTTTTTTCAGTCCACCTGTCACATGTGACAGGTAAGGTTTTTTTCTACCTGTCCCACCCAAAACTTACTTGTACACTAATTTTGTCAAAATTTCTATATATGCTGATATGCGATTTATGTTTAAACGATGGCGTTTGATAAGAAAACTATCCATTGTTGTCCTGAGGATTTTATTTTTTATGCCCACCCGCAAACTTTCTTGAGTTTCAAAATGTTTTTATTACCTCATGTAGTAAGAAGACAGAATGACAAATAATTAATTAATTTTGATAATTGCTAGGCAAATGATAAATAATTACTTTCACTGGTCAAATGATAAATAATTAAACCTATTAAAAAAATAAAAAAACACAACAACACAACCTAGCATCCCCAGTAGCATTCATTTTCATTTCCAATTTGTTTTTGGAAATGTCACATTATCAGGCACGATGACGGAAGCACAGATATGTATAAAGTTATTAGCATTTTATGTTCATGGAATATACCAGTGAACGTACGGTGATTGAGAAGCACAACACAAACAACCTCATGTCTGGTTAGTGTCGCCCCTGTCAGGCTATTAGAATACATTCTCTAGATCAGCTTCACGTTTGTAATGTTTAAAAAAAAAAACTTAATGATATGGTAACATTGGAATTCTTTAGCAGTAGACCGAATGGAATTTGTTTCAGTAAACTTGAGCACATTTTCCTTCGTCAGCTTTTCTGCCGCAATGCGTACAGTTTGACAGACATCCGTCGATAACCTTCTTTTACTCGTTTGTCTGACATCTGAGCGTGGGTTCCCGATCTGTTCACTGTGACCTTTGATCTGAAGAATATCCGTGACTTGAAATATACCTCGGCGACTGCCGATCTCCAATGGTCTCTCCAACAGTGTAAGCAAATCTGGAGAGTTGAGGTCTGATCGAACGTCGACGCTTGCCGAAGCATAACGAGGCTAAATTTATTTTTAGCTCTAAAGCATGGCATGCTCTCAGCAGAAGTTGAGACATCGTTTAACAACAACAACAAGAAGTTTTTCTTGCTTCGGGCGTTAGTAAAGATCAACACCTATGAATCCCTGCAATGTTTCACCTGTCGCAAGCGACGGGTAGAATTTTTTCCTACCTGTCACTGGCAAATTCTACGTGTCCGCGACAGGTGGACACGTGAACATTTCGCGCCCTGCTGATCCATATGTGAACTCCAAATTGGTGATTCACAGCGAAAAATTGGGTGACCCAACAGTGTTTAAGAGCTACTCCAGGAAACCGTATATGGTGGGGGAAGCAAACTTTTTGCTGACCCAACCACCTGATCCTGCTTTCCTGATCACCAATGCTTAACACCATGGAAATGAATTGCTGTCCAATTCTTTATTTCTGGAAGAGCCGCAATCGAATTGGGCCTCCATTGGTGGAATGTTTACCAACCATATGTGTTGGATAGTGATGAATACGTCTACACATAGTGATGAGAGTAACACGTCTTGTACCAATGTGGTACCATGATGATGAATACATGTTCACCAATATGAGGTCACTTCGCTGTCAGTGTCGAAGGTTTCCATACTTCTTCACAAATACTGATTCAAATTTCATCTCACTTTAATAACTGTATGAAAACTCGGTATAATGATTTAAGTGATTTAGGTGGAGCTCTCCCAATGACAAACAAGCAGCTCCTTTGGGATGGGGGTGAGGGGAGTACTTGCAATGTCAAATCAAGGAACCATCTGGGAAAACATCCAATATGTAAACTTATAATTTATTTTGTCCAATTTAGGTGCAATCTCAGTTCTGCCCAGTGCCGTAATTGTCCACAGTGTGCTAACAACAATGATTCAGCAGGTCAGTGGCATTACACATTAGCCTTAGTAGGCATGCTTTTTCTCCATTCAGAGCTGAGCGTAAGTGAGTATGTCTGTAGCCAGAAATATATGATTTAATTTGAAGTTAAATATAGTGTATTGTCCAAGTAAAGCTGCCCCATTGTGCTATATAGCTGAAATATTGCTGAACGCGACATTAAACCTTAATTCCCTCTCTCTATCTCTCCATTTACAATGACTAGTGGACTAGTGACCTCCCCTTCTCCATTGTCCAGTCAAGCTACCCCATTAGCAATGAATACTAGACCAGTTATATGTACCTCCCCTTCCCCAGTGTCCAAGTTCATTTACAATGTGGAGTAGATCAGTTTCCTCTTCTTCCCTATTGTCCAATTATTAAGCTACCCCATTAACAATGAATAGTAGACCAGTTACCTCCCCTTTCCTATTGTCCAAGTAGCTACCACATTTACAATGGATATTTATAGAAACTCCTGTGCATGTTTGAAACACCTGATTGGTCTATTCAAATTTTCGAAAATAAATCCAGTTTTTCCATTGGCTTGAGTAGAATATTGCAAAAATATCCATCCAATCACTGTTAAAGTTTCTGTTAAGAGGTAGTTGTGTGATTTTAATTGTTTGTGTACACTGAACATGATCATTATCATCTGCAACAATTGCCAAATGCATTTCAAGTAGCGAAGTGATGTATTTCATATAGGGATCAGTATTGTTAGATTGTTCAATTCGGGCCTCGTAAGCGGTAGGTACTGGGTTCGATCCCAGGCCGGGTCATACCTAAGACTTGAAAAATGGAACTTGTTACTCCCTCGCTTACGCTCAGCATTAAGAGGATAGAACAAGGACTGGTTCGCTCGGTGTCAGTATAATGTGACTGAGTGGGGTGTCATGTCTGCCTACGGCATGATATTTCAGTGGGACAGCACTATAAAATGGCAGCATTTGATCTGCTCTGTTACAAGTAGGTACCCCTGCCCCTCCCCTCCCCCGTCGTGATATAGCTGGAAAAATGTTGAAAGCGACGTTAAACCCTATTTCACTCACTCACCCTTGTTCAATTCGGTCTAGTGAACAAGATGAAAATGGGGAGTGACTGAGATTACGTCTGATAACTCAACCAGCCGGTGTCCATGACATCACTTTAGAAGCTGTCACAGTACGATAAAAATTCTAATATAGTTTGAGACGTCACAAAGTGTCATGCCCAGAATGCTGATGCATGTTTTTCGACATCATCTCAGGCACTAGAGCCAAGTGCAGGTGTTGTCATGTTTTTTAGAGAATGGCAGACATGTGATTTCAATGCTTGTGATATTAAACAAGCGCTGGATGAGTGCAAAGACCTCCGTCGAGGCAGTAGCGTGTAGCCATGATCTATACCGAAGAGGGAATTCAAACAGTAAGGTATTGTCACGGATAGCCCTGTGTCACAGCTGGCTCTTCCTGCCTGTAACTGTGGTGTGGCTCCCACAAGATTACCATTAGAAAATATTATTTCACAGATATTCACAGATATTATCGAAGGATGCCTAGTTCACCGAGTTAAGTTTCAGAAATTTTCGATGTACAGAAACCAATTAATGAAGAAAAATGGGTGCCAGACAATATTATAGTAATGCATAGGAATACGTACTCCAGTTGCGCTGGTCGTCGACAGTAGATGGAACAGCTGATCTATTGTTCTCCGCTCTCATTTAACGAGAGTTGTCTGCGAGAATAGCGTGCGTATGCAACAAAGGGGTGTGTAGACTGGACGAATCCTCAATTTCATATGTATATTTATCAATAATACCTAAATGACGTTTAATAAATAAAAAATAAAAAAAAAAATTGAAAAAACAAAAACTGCAAAATAAAATTTGGGGGAAAAAAACTGGAAACATTTTGATGGGTTTCGTGGTGTAAAGATTTCTTTTGGAGGCATGGCTAGCCTGAATGATTGACATGTTTTATACCTTAGTAACAATTTCATTCTAACACCATACCGTGACATCATGTTAGTAGCGTCATTCCCATTGCTGACATCACGATAGCTAACGTCATTCCCATTGTTGACGTCACATGAACAAAATGCTTCCAGCATGTATATTCGTGGATTAGGATTTTCAAATGCCCTGAAAAACATGTGATGGCTCCTAAAAATAATAGAACATTTTGACCTGTCCATTGAATTGCAGACAAGAATGTAAGAGGATTCCTGGTATCCATACTATAGCGGTAGGATGTCTGCTTTCAATTGAAACTATCCCCGTGAAATTTGGTTCGTGTGTTTGATTTTTGCAATCATTGGATCCGATCTGGCGGGTGCCAATGTACTAGAAAGTAGGGGGGGGGGAGGGTGTTCTCATTTTTCTTTTTTTTTAATTCAGGCCATCGACATAAAAAATAATTCACATTAAAACTTTTTTTTAGAAATACTAATAAATTCTCTATTCCAAATTACACCAGTCTGATAAAGAAATGTTACATTTTCCTGTTGGTAAAGCCCTGAATGATACAGAAAAATAGCTTCTAGATGCAGACCTGGATCTTCCATAATACATGAGATCGCTCCTCCCTCAAGCCTTTCTCTGCTGTAGCCTAGTTGATTCTGATATGCGAGGTCTGATGTTTTGTAGGGGCCAGTGTCCAGGTGCAATTTGCAGGACCAGTTTCACATGTTCTTGCTTTTCAGGCAAATGTACCATGAAAATATAAGGGACAACAACCTCGCCGGCAGGCATACCCCCGTTCCAGTATCTTAGGCACAGTGTCGTTGCTGTATGGGATGTTTTGGAAATTTTATACCCAAACTTGTGGGTTATTAATGGAGAAAGATGGAAATATGTGTAGGCATACTACAAACCTGATGAAAAGCAGCGACAAGCCGGTCCCATTTCTTCCCACTGGAATAGTTTTGGATGTTCTCAGTTTTTTCCTTTCGAATTATGTCCAATATTTGCCTCCCAGAACCATGACAATGCCCATTAATGTGCATGCCAATGAGGGCGCCCGATTGTTCAAATGTGTACAAAACCAAAGCAGGAACCATGGCAAGCCCTGTTGGAAACAACACGAGCCAGGGTTCCCCATATGATAATTCTGCATGCCTGGAGATTTCACATCACATTCCTAGACCTCCGTCTGATCGATGGAGATAAAAATAAAGTCACAGAAAAACATTCACCATAGTTGATCTCAACTGCTAAATAACTTTTATAAAAATAGGCTATTTGTTGAATATTTTTCAGATGCTTCCACCACTGTAAGGTCCATTGTATAATATGAGTGATAGTTTGTCTGATACAGACAAAAATGTCTGGGATAATGAAAGATGATTGTTGATTACAGATGAGGATCATCCCTGTGAGATGGAATATACGTACATGGTGAAATTATTGTTGGATGATGGGAAGGAATGGCTGGTGGCTAATCTATGGAAGGAACATGCTGTAAGTGAGAGACTGTATTATGGACATGGCAAGGGTGTAATATTGTAGATGAAGGGTTTCATTTGTTTCTTAACCACATGTATGCATGGATAAATTCTTTGTTTCACATTTTGAATGCTGGGAAAATGAAAATAGAAGATTAGGAATGCTGCACATGAAAACCTATACTTTGAAAATAACAATTTCCTTGAAAAGCAGATAATGTTGCCTTCATTTCAAATTTTCCTTGCACTTTTCACATAATAGCCTGTATACTGCCAGAAGCCTTTGTCTGATACTGCTGAAACAAGCAGGGCAATTATTGTTCAGAAATTTACCGGAGTGCAGAATAGCACGGTCAGAATTTCTTGTATTACACCCACATTATTTGTTACCATTTCAGATCAAATTCTTCAGAGATATTACACCAGATGAGGTACTGGATGATCCTGTTATGTTTCAACAAATCAAAAAGGATTTGGCCAAACTTAAAGGAGATGACCAATCGCAGCCATGGTTAGAATGCAACATCATTTCATACACTGGCAAATCAGGGACTTGCTATCAAATCTTTGATACAGCTATTGTATAGTGAACTTCTGTGCTGGGCACCGAGATCTGGAGTCTTGATTTCCAAAAAGATTTCTAACTGACTTGTAAATGTGAAAATTACTAGCTTGGTAGTAAAAAAAAATGTCTTCATTATAAAGCCATTGGCACACAGTGCAACACCGAGAGAGAAAGTTGGTCATCACAGGGACAATCCACGAGTGTAATCACAGCTCTGTCGGTAGAGCATCAGTGCATTTAGCCGGGGTCGTGGGTTCGAATCCTGCTGACGACCAATTTATCCTTTCTCTCTCTAAAATCATTTCATATGTATATAAGTGACGGGCTAAACGCCATACCAAATATCATAGCTTGTTAGTAGTAATAAATGTATACGCACAATCATGTAGCCTGGTTAAATCACATATGGCCTTGTGATGATAATAGGTTCAGAGGACCAGAATGTGTATATGATTCCTATGTCCACATTGTGAATTAATACTGAAATCATCATGGAAATAAATATAATGCAATCCTCATCCTTCAGATCTTTTCTCTCTAATTATATTCAGGGCCAGAAAAATAGTCTGTGAGACTAAGGCCTGGTACATGCGAACAAGTTTTTCTTGACAAGTAAGTCCAAAATTATGGAAGTCTGTAGTGGCCATTACCTTTCTTACAAGCTTGTATATATTGCTGATGACCATACCAGAGCAGGATATAGCAAAAGGCCATGACAGTCTTCTACAAATTTGGTCTCGCTTGTCAAGGAAAACTTTGTCATGTGTACCAGGCCTAAGATGTGTCCACACAGAATGCATACTGAGAACTCTGTAATATCTCGCCTGTAATTTCGAGTATAAGAATATTTTATGTAACCATTTTGAACACAAGGGCTTCACAGATGGAGAAGCTCAAACTCCTGACATGAGAGAAAATACGAAAGGTATCTTTGCATTGAGCATATTTGTTTTAATTACAGTAAATAGAAGATATCAAATTTAATAGATCAGTACAATACAGTCATGAATTGAGTTTAAATGGATCAGGTTAACTCAATAATGTCTTGAGCAGAACACCGTTCAAGTTTCTGGAGAATTTGTTCTGTCTTTAAACATGTTAAAATTTGGGATTTTTGGATGAAATATAGCTCTATGTGGTCTGACAGCATTTATTCAAAGTGCATGGCAGTGTGACTATAATGTCACGGGACCTACGAAGTAGGGTAGGCATTAGGACTCCGACGCGCACTGAACTCTTGGAAATCCCCCCGCTCCAAGTTGAAATCTGCCTATATTAAGATGGGCACAACTCAAGTCGAATCACCAGTGATTTTCATAAAAAATCACCAGAAATTTTCATCAAAAGTAGGTCAGCTCAGAACTTGCTGGTAACAGGGAGGGAGGGAATTTGGCTTAATGTTTCACTCATATGGTGACAGTCAGTTTGGTTGGTGGAGGAAGCTGGAGTACCCGGAGAGAACCACAGCCCTTCGGCAAGTAACTGACAAACTTTCACACATGGACCAACTGGGCTCGAACCCGTGCCGGTTGCTGGTAACAGCTCCCTAATGCACCTTCATGCAAAAAATCAAATTTTGCCGACGAAAGTATTCACATGGACTCACTCACTCACTGACTACCGAACAATTTGCACATGGTAGCCTACTTCGTAGGAACAAAGAAATTGGAACTCTTCTACCCGGAGAGATTGATGTAGTCCATACACAGAGATTTTGGTATGAGGAGAATGCCAGTGCGAGATATCAAAATGTATGATCATGTACATGTATTACTGGTTTCAATTTTGTAGGAAAAAAGTACTGGATTTGAAGTGGTGTGCATCTCTTCATTTATAAACTCTTTGTGTACAATTGAGCGTACTAGTATCATAATTATGGTCAAAATGGGAAAGTTTATTCATCACTTCCTAGACAGTCTGGCCCTAGGTCATGTGACACAGCTTTTTGTCACTTCATATATGGAGAGTTACATTGTATTCATCATCTCAAACCTTCAGCAGTTCAATCTACCCTCATAGTGTCAACAATACATTCTGGAACCTAACCAATTGTCTTGTCTCCTGTGAAAGCACATACTCTTGTGTTGACAATACACCAGGTCATACTCAACTGGATACTGAATACTGGAAGATCATATGATTTCCAGCTTCTGTTCTTTTTTATTGAAGGTGCCTCCAGGAATTCCGCAAAATTGCCTCAGAAAATGGGGCATTAGTTGAGACCCAGTTGGACGTAAATAAACATAGCCAGGTGCAGTGTTTATAAGACAAAGTGGAGAGCAGCTCAAACATGTCAGATATCAACTTTGTCTGTGCTGGAACTGGTCACTCTAATGTAAGGCTAAAGGGCTGAGAGACCTCATATGTGCAGAGGAGCAGAGTGACTCAACCGGGCAACAACCATTAAAATGATGAAATATCATATGACTAATTTTCTACCAATAGTACGAGAGTTGGTCTCCATATCATTGGTCACATTTTCTTTTTCTAACGTTTGCTGTTGGCACGTGAGTCTGCATATTGGTACAGTCAAATTACAGTTCTGTCAAGTATTCACATGGAAATGCTGGATTCATCCGTTCACCATTTTACACATACCAATACACATTAATAATGAGTACATATGGGATGGACCAGCCAGAGTGTAACCCCTTATTTTCACATTTATCCATTTCTATTTGGCTGATGGAACGGAACATTCCCAAATCTCAGTTCATCTTTCATGTAAGTAACTCCAATCATCATCTAACTACAATCGTCCACTGATTGGTCAATCTGAACTTCTGAAAACAATCCGACCAATGATATTGTCTTGTCCAGTTAAGCAGGTGAACATCCAGCCAATCAAATTGAGGAATCACTTCCATATGATGACAATACTGGGATCAGCATCTACTCTGTCATCCAACTCCTGACAGCTCAATCCTGTCAGAGAAAAGTAGATTAATTCAGTGATAATTGTAATCATCCAGTCAGCATTACAAACATTCTCACATTGCTAAAATCCCTGTCACCTTCTGCTCTCAGTGTAACTGTCTGTATTCAGGCTTTATCAATTGTGAGTGACTCGGGAAATGTTATTTGAATGGGGATTCCCAGTTGATGACAAAGGGAGCAAATCTTGTAACCCAGTGCCATCTATCTCATTGAAATACTATATCAGGATTTGACTAATCAATCGATGAAGTATTGTAATTCAATGAGATAAGAGGTACTGGTGTTGCATGGGTTACAAGATTTGCTGCCCTTCGCCATCAGCTGGAGAATCCCATTATGAGTAAATGATGGATGATGCTGATTATAGGCTGCAATGCCAAAGTTTTAGGGGTAAATCAGCCCGAGGCTGTTAATCAGACTGCAGGAGTTTACAGTGTGAGAATTTATTACACACTGTACTCGGTGACATAATAGAAACTGCTGTACACCAGGACGGGCTGAAAGCGAGCTTAGTTATATCGAGGAATGAGTGTGTAGGAAAATTATTAATAGAACTTAAAGGTTATACCAAATGACTCTATACTACTTTGCATTAAAACATATCCAGTAGAGTTCCAAACAACAAATTAGTATTTTTTTCTCGAATAATGTCGTCGAAGTGGGTTTTAGGACAGGAATAGCACACATGTGGGGGAAAACGTATTGGAGCCGTGATCTCTGGTGCATGACGTCACAACCTGATTACGATTGCGCCCTAAACGTCATAGTCTATGACGTCGGGCGTTGTTACGAAAGATTCACCCAACTGTGGGAGTTCTAGCGTGATGTCTCTGACATTTTGACGTCACAACAGGCACTTGAGCGAGATCGTAATCAGGTTGTGACGTCACAGGTCAAGCAGTCACAGCTTTCGCCGTTTTGAAAGGGGCATGAAATTGTCGCACTTTACTGCTGCTATTTCCAAACTTGGGCAGTTTCAAAACATACAAAAATGTAAAACAAGTCTATATAATAACCTCTACAACAATTTAGCACAAAAAAATAGCAGATTTTGAGACCATTTTGTATAACCTTTAATGTGTGAAATATGAGCAATTCAGAATAGAATTATATATTGATAATTTCGAAAAGTGATCAGAATTAAGATGTTTTTCACACTACATCGAAGATATGTGCATGAGAATGGTGTTTAATATTTAGTATTGGCCCAAACAAACAGTCTTTGTTTCTGGTTAGTGTACATGTCAGTTCAAACGTTGTGTGTCAACACTACCCTCCGCCCCTAGAACAGATATAACTGTAGCTAATTTCTTTGAAAATTTCCGCCTGGGATGCCTGTCCATGTGGGAATTTGTTCTCCAGCATGAAGCGTCGTAATCCCTATGGAATTTTCATGTGTTCAATCATAATGTAAACAAGTCTTATACAAATTCAGACTTTGAGCATGCATACATATATAAGAGGTTAAGATTTATGATAGAAATCTACATATTTCACACCAGAAAATGACTATTTCCAAACCATGCTGTGATAAATTGGATACTCCGCTTCAGCGGGACCCTTAAGAAATCTAGTTTCTCCCACTGGTAAACGATAACCACAAGCATAGGCCATAACTGAGGTGTAAAACAAGACCAATAAGTTCTCGCTCGCTTATGTGCAATGTATTTTTAAAGGACCTGAGTTGCCACACCACTTTTCTGCAGTTTTGGCCTAAACAACTTAAGATACACTCACCTGTTTTGCAACAAATTTCATCGTAATTGTGACAACCGTTGAACCATTGATGGAGTTGTCTTCCTTTGTCATATTCAGCTTCGAGTAGTTTTACTGGGTATTTGTTCATTCGTCTAATGTAACCCTTCATAAGGCCATACTGAATCAGTTTTCTGTAATGACATCGGTAGCTTATTGACAAACGACAAATATTAAACATTTTCAAAGAATATTCACAACACTGGCAGATCAAAGTCTCATTTTCAACAATAGAACGTTAACATATTATGATAATCAATTTCTCAGCAACTGAATTTATATTCATAATAAGTTGCATGATTAAACCAGCAAAAATAAACACTACTTAACATTACAACCAGAATATTTGCATGTAAAAAACTTTTCGTAACCCTTTTCTTTACTTTCACAAACATTATATTGATAACTATTAAGCACTAATTGATAACTTGCATCGTTCAATAAAGCCAAACTATAAACTGTCTCCAGATAATTGATTCACAAAGCATAGGCAAATATATACATCAGGAGAAACAGTTGCAACTTTCACCAGTCTTGGTTATCTCCATCTATCTGTTGATAATATTTCCTCAGGAATTCTGTGATCTAATGCAGCACTTTGCACTCTTGTCTCCCAGATAACTGATTTACAAAGCATTAGCATATACTACATATCAGTAGAAACAGCTGGCGCTTTCTCCTGTCAGGGTTATCTCCCTTTAATTGTGACAAAAAGATTATCTCCCCCTAATTGTGACAAGTACATGTAGGTTGTCTCCCCCTGTATCATGGCATAAAAACTCAGAAATCGATCCTTACTTTTCATCAATGGACAAGCCATGAGGGTTGTATCTTGAGCAAAGGTCTCTGACTGTTGTACCAGGAGTCAGGTTACAATAAACTGTGAACACATCGCGAAATTTGGGGACAACACGAGCTGAAAAATACGACAACCACAACAATTCTATGAATCATGGATGATTGGTATCGATCGGAGGAAACGCAAATTACAAAATGGATCTTCAAGCTATAACTCATCTTCATGCACAAGCTGATTTCTTCATTCACACCTCAAAGTAACCTTGATAGATCGGGCCACCTAAAGCATTAAAAATCTGAGGTGTGAATATCACCTACAAACCAGAGATGAGCCAATCAGGGTTCATGCACAGAAATTCAGATTGAATTCCATGACTTTCTATGACCTTTTATGGACAAATTCCATGACTTTTCCATGACATATCAGAAATTCTCTATGGATAATGGGGACATCGAAAAAATCAGTCCCCCAATATGTATACGTATATAAATGAGTTGACATGTGTAGGGTCCTCCTGAACACAGACAACAGCATCGTTCATTGTCGTCACATGATTTGGCTTGCTACGTGGTTTTGATGGCAGTCTCGCCCATGTCCCAAAATGTTTTTCTGCAAATTCCAAGATCATAGTTACCTCCCCTGATGCACACTTGAGCACATTAGTAGACCAAACGCGACATTCGACAAATAAGACATTCGCTGGTCCAGGAAAATAACCTTTTCAGTCAAAAAATCAAGAGAAATATTGACCTGGCTGACATTTTCAAGTTCCATTTAATTTTTCCATGACCTCTCACAAAATTCAATGACCAGACACAAAATTCCATGACTTTCAAGGCCTGGAAAATCGATTTTCAAATTACATGAATTTCCAGGATTTCCCATGACCGCGGGAACCCTGCCAATCAGAACCTACCCAATCACTGTGTGCAGTGTGATGTCTTCCCTCAGTAGGTATGTAATTCCTCCTAATATAGCAGTACGTACGTGTGACCAGAAACATATATAAATGAATCAATAATAGTGTGAATGGAAAAGCCGACATGAGTATGAAGATGGCTATAGCTACTCAGCTCCTTGTTGTAGTACACAACTTGAACTCTTTGCATAGCATTTTAAATACTGGAAAACTAGACAAATTTGTGTTTTTGATAACATACCAATAACTTGTTCAAAATCAAGCGACATTACTGGTTAAATGGATAACGAAGATAGTGTCAAGATTCAAGATAAATGTTGCTTTTGAAGACAACTTTAGTCATTTCGTTTAACTTTTGTAACACTGCATGCAACACATTCTTGTTTTTCTTTCTAGAAATATCAAAGAAATATTTTCAACTGTCACTTACCATAAGTAGAAACATATTTACAACACTGTTCTTGTACCACTTTACACTCTGCTAAATCTTTGATCTCTGGGGTTGTCGTGTACACATTGGAATACTTGAAAAGAATGACGAAAATTCATTAAGCATATGACCCGACATGCAAGACATTCATGGTTCAAAAATATGTTCGATAAATGTCTTTTGAAACTGGTATCATTTTTCATTTACGTATGTGACATGGTTAACCATGAACCCGACCAGCAACATTTAGACTTTTGCCAATACAAAGAATTGTGAAGTCTCCCAAATTGGGACAATTAGTATTTCATATTATGAGGTACCATAACTTTACAGTATAGCTACCTGGAAAATACTGATAATCTTCACAACTTTGTAATGTCTGAAAGTAAATAAAAGTATTACAATATATAAACCTCGAGGTATTCAATTGTTATTCATTTCCAAACTGCTATTGTTTTTCTGGCAAACTTAAATTCAATTTTTAGCAAAATTCATTAAAGTTGACCAACTGACAATTCATAGGCCAGAGTGTATGTGTAGAAAGGAAAAATTGAATATCTTTAATAATAGCAATAATGGATTTTGTTTAAGAGTATAAAGCCCAAGTTTGTGAAGGTTTTAAATCCATTTGTAATCCAATAGTTTGGAATGGACAAAGACTTTGATGGAGCCATGTCTCAAAAAGGTTTCCATCTTGCTGTGGCTGTTACATTCACCTCTCGCCACAAAAAGAATATTTCCCGGCTTGCATGCAGAGCAGTCATTGACATAGCAAGCGAGTGAATGCGAAAGTTCCAGAAGTCGGGGGTACAGCATGCATTACATTTATGAATGGCTGTCTGGATTTTGTGAAATAGATCTTTATTTCTCTTTCTGGAGCAACAACAAAAAGAGCATTTTAATACTAGACTGGTTTTGGCATTTAGTTTCTAGACAATGTATTGCGAGAAGCATGCTCCTGTGTTATTGCGGGGAGAGGATGCACTCACCCCTTTCATGAACAGAGGGTGAGAATAGCAAACACTGCTGCTGTCTAAAATTTTACTCTATATATAACATGTATTTGCACACAACATGCAATATATGGAAGGTTAGAATTTGAAACAAATGGAGGTTAAGTTCATTGACAAGAGTCATTTTCTACACCTGTTACTTACAGCAAATTCTGTATGCAAGCTTTGATTAGGTTGATTTCTACGTCAGCCTCTGATGCTATCCGTAACACATGGTTGAACCCATCTATATAGGGCAGGATCTGCAACCAAATATGGAGATGTCATAAGATACATAATACATACAGGAGTGTATATCAGGGACATCACCAAAAATAATTTAATTATCTCTGAATCTAGAAGTATGATGTACTTACCTGTTGTGTAGTCGGGTCCCAGTCATGTGTATTATGTAATTACCTGTTGCGTAGTCAGGTCCCAGTCATGTGTATTATGTAATAACCTGTTGTGTAGTCAGGTCCCAGTAATGGGTATTATGTAATTACCTGCATGTTGTGTAGTCAGGTCCCAGTCATGGGTATTATGTAATTACCTGTTGTGTAGTCAGGTCCCAGTCATGTGTATTATGTGATTACCTGTTGTGTCGTCAGGTCCCAGTCATGTGTATTATGTGATTACCTGTTGTGTAGTCAGGTCCCAGTCATGTGTATTATGTAATTACCTGTTATGTAGTCAGGTCCCAAGTCATGTGTATTATGTAATTACCTGTTGTGTAGTCAGGTCCCATTCATGTGTATTATTCAATTACCTGTTGTGTAGTCAGGTCCCAGTCATGTGTATTATGTAATTACCTGTTATGTAGTCAGGTCCCAAGTCATGTGTATTATGTAATTACCTTTTGTGTAGTCCGGTCCCAGTCATGTGTATTATGTAATTACCTGTTGTGTAGTCAGGTCCCATTCATGTGTATTATTCACTTACCTTTTGTGTAGTCAGGTCTCAGTCATGTGTATTATGTAATTATCTGTTATGTAGTCAGGTCCCAAGTCATGTGTATTATGTAATTACCTTTTGTGTAGTCATGTCCCAGTCATGTGTATTATGTAATCACCTGTTTTGTAGCCATGACATGGTCATGGGTATTATGTAATTACCTGTTATGTAGTCAGGTCCCAGTCATGTGTATTATGTAATTACCTGTTGTGTAGTCAGGTCCCAAGACATGTGTATTATGTAATTACCTGTTGTGTAGTCAGGTCCCATTCATGTGTATTATTCAATTACCTTTTGTGTAGTCAGGTCTCAGTCATGTGTATTATGTAATTACCTGTTATGTAGTCGGGTCCCAAGTCATGTGTATTATGTAATCACCTGTTATGTAGTCAGGTCCCAGTCATGTGTATTATGTAATTACCTGTTATGTAGTCAGGTCCTAGTCATGTGTATTATGTAATTACCTGTTATGGAGTCAGGTCTCAGTCATTTGTATTATGTAATTACCTGTTGTGTAGTCCGGTCCCAGTCCTGTGTATTATGTAATTACCTCTTGTGTAGTCAGGTCCCAGTCATGTGTATTATGTAATGAATTATCTCTTGTGTAGTCAGGTCCCAGTTATGGGTATTATGTAATTACCTGTTGTGTAGTCAGGTCCCAGTCCTGTGTATTATGTAATGAATTACCTCTTGTGTAGTCAGGTCCCAGTCATGGGTATTATGTGATTACCTGTTGTGTTGTCAGGTCCCAGTCATGTGTACTATGTGATTACCTGTTGTGTAGTCAGGTCCCAGTCATGTGTATTATGTAATTACCTGTTATGTAGTCAGGTCCCAAGTCATGTGTATTATGTAATTACCTGTTGTGTAGTCAGGTCCCATTCATGTGTATTATTCAATTACCTGTTGTGTAGTTAGGTCCCAGTCATGTGTATTATGTAATTACCTGTTATGTAGTCAGGTCCCAAGTCATGTGTATTATGTAATTACCTTTTGTGTAGTCAGGTCCCAGTCATGTGTATTATGTAATTACCTGTTGTGTAGTCAGGTCCCAAGTCATGTGTATTATGTAATTACCTGTTGTGTAGTCAGGTCCCATTCATGTGTATTATTCAATTATCTTTTGTGTAGTCAGGTCTCAGTCATGTGTATTATGTAATTATCTGTTATGTAGTCAGGTCCCAAGTCATGTGTATTATGTAATTACCTTTTGTGTAGTCCGGTCCCAGTCATGTGTATTATGTAATCACCTGTTGTGTAGTCAGGTCCCAAGTCATGTGTATTATGTAATTACCTGTTGTGTAGTCAGATCCCATTCATGTGTATTATTCAATTACCTTTTGTGTAGTCAGGTCTCAGTCATGTGTATTATGTAATTACCTGTTATGTAGTCAGGTCCCAAGTCATGTGTATTATGTAATCACCTGTTATGTAGTCAGGTCCCAGTCATGTGTATTATGTAATTACCTGTTATGTAGTCAGGTCCCAGGTATGTGTATTATGTAATTACGTGTTATGTAGTCAGGTCTCAGTCATGTGTATTATGTAATTACCTGTTGTGTAGTCCGGTCCCAGTCCTGTGTATTATGTAATTACCTCTTGTGTAGTCAGGTCCCAGTCATGTGTATTATGTAATGAATTACCTCTTGTGTAGTCAGGTCCCAGTTATGGGTATTATGTAATTACCTGTTGTGTAGTCAGGTCCCAGTCCTGTGTATTATGTAATTACCTCTTGTGTAGTCAGGTCCCAGTCATGTGTATTATGTAATGAATTACCTCTTGTGTAGTCAGGTCCCAGTCATGGGTATTATGTAATTACCTGTTATGTAGTCAGGTCCCAGTCATGTGTATTATGTAATTACCTGTTGTGTAGTCCGGTCCCAGTCATGTGTATTATCTAATTACCTGTTGTGTAGTCAGGTCCCATTCATGTGTATTATGTAATTACCTGTTGTGTAGTCAGGTCCCAGTCATGTGTACTCAGACCTGGGATGTCTGGTATGATCATGGGTACATCCTGGTCACCTATCGTGGGCAGGTCCGTCACACATGGAGACACCTTGAGATGAATCGTATTACTGTCACCTGAGGAAATATAAGCTAAGCTGTCAAAGTCCTCCAATAATGCAACCACATGAGGTTCTGTTTTTAACTTCAAATTATCAAAACATGAGCAGTGTGACTAACGTCACAGGACCTACGAAGTAGAGTAGGCATTAGGACTCGAACGCGAATTGAACTCTTGGAAATCCCCACCCCCAGTTGAAATCCTGCCTATATTAAGATGGGCACCGCTCAAGTCAGAATCGCCAGTGATTTTCATCAAAAATCACCAGAAATTTTCATCAAAAGTAGGTCAGCTCAGAACTTGTTGGTAACAGTCTCCTAATGCGCCTTCATTCCAAAAGTAAATATCGATCGCCGATTTAATTTTACAATTTTTTAACTAAAGGAAACAGATTGAATAATAAAAAGTTCAGCAGATTTCAAGCTTTACGTGTGAAAATACATTTACATCTCTTTAATGGTTTTCAGTGCCCTTGACCAGGATCAAAACAACTTTTTGAATCGCATTATTTTCCCAACAATACCACACATTTTTATATATAGTACTATAGTAGAAAGGTAGCATTTATGTAGTTTACGGTAATTCAACTCAAGACCAACACCTTCTCAGTACAAGATAATAATGATTCTATGTCATTCTCCTGAGCATAACCGGTACAAAGACGAATAAATAGCGTCTCTACATCACGTTGTTATCTAGATATATGAGACAACACATTTTGGGTATCGGCAATCTGATGAATGTACTATTCCAGTATTCTTGTTTCACATTATATTCTATGACGGTTGATCAGTGATTTTCTTCTTTGATAAACATTAAACCACCTCAGCTTCGTTGTGTGAATCGGAATTGCATTGCTGTGACACACCAACACACTCCGTGGCAGTGATTCTGTATCCCCTAATCAAGGAATCAAAGTGGATCAAGATTTGAAATGACAAGAAAAATTTAGACATATTTTGTTTACACGTGTAATTTTTTGTTTAAATTATATCCCAGTGTGATATATAGTCAATATTCAAGAGGTACAAAAAAAACCTCAAAGTATGTTCTCATATTTTCACATTATGATCAAAGTTACTTTATCTAGTTAAATTCTACCCAAAGAAAAGAAATTAAGACCTTTTAAACATGCCGTCATGGCTTTGTTTCACCCTCAGTAAACTTTTATCATTGTTGCTCACACAGACTAATCTGAAGGATGATACCACATCTTTCTTTCTCCTGCTGGGTTATTGCACCAGGCTGACTTAATTGGTTGATGTAGGATATTTCACAACCAGTGAGAAATTTGACCTGAATTTGAAGCCTGATGTGGTGTGTGATGAAATGTTTGGATGTGAAATAGGATACAAGTTAAAGGCTACAGTTTACATCTATAACAATATACTGAATTGTGTGTATTGAGGCTGGCAAGTTGGTGATAGCAGTGTAGATAAATGCACTAACAAATGATGGAAAATTAGCAGTTCCTATTTCATACATGATAATATAGCCCACCAAAATGTTTACACTTAGATTGGCTATGACCAGGAGTTCGGTGCGCGTCGGAGTCCTAATGCCCACCCTACTTCGGATGTCGGATAGCACAGTGGTAAATTTAACAGACCTATGACAGAAGGTAAATGTACGTTTTCATTACTATGCTTATTGCATCAGCTTGCGCTTTCAGCTTGGGGCCTTCATCTATTAGACTGAATTCACTCATTTATCCATTGGTTAAATGGGCCCCGTTTACACAAAGTCTTGACCGGGCTCAAAGTCGCTTAACTTCGCTGATTTTACCAGAACCGGTGTGTCATGATATGCCGTATCAGGGAACCTTTAAAAGTCACAGTGAAACATACAGCCAAGGGTTCCCGATGGGCATGACGGTGCACTCGCTGAGCCATCAATAAATAATATAAAAAAAATAATTATAAATCAAATTTTCATCAGAATTCGGTCAGCTCAGAACTTGCTGGTAACAATGCCCTAATGCACGTTCATACCAAACAAGGTTCTAATGTGAACGGTTCTCCTTATTTTGCCGACGAAAGGATTCGGATGGACTGACTCACTCACTCATTACCGGACAATTTGCGATCTGTAGCCTACTTCGTAGGAACAGAAAATCACTATGGCAAAAAAAGTTTCTTGTTTCTGATTGATCAGCGATGTTCAATTTGTTTTTATTTATTCTTTATGCTCATTTTCTTCAAGAGTGATGTTGAATAAATCATAGTACATGTCCCAAACCTGAAACATTCATTTTCCCAACAGTGGCTTAACACTATCACAGACACATTAAAGGTTGATCACACATCTTGGTGAAGGGAGATAATTCAATGCTGAAAATTTTGCGGAAAGATTGACATGCTCATGGTTCAGAAGAACACACAAACAAAAAGACTGAAACAAGTGAATCTCATTGCCTAATACTCCTTCGTATTATCAAATTTTATGATTATTGTGGAGGATTTTGGACAATTACACAGGCCTGTGTGCAAAACATTTTCAGATGTTGGCTGTTATATATGCCTTTCTGTGCCCCAGAAAACTCGGCCCAAGGTCACGTGGACAATGACGTCATTTTGCGCCTTTCATGGCTAAAGAGTTCTATCTCGGGACTGTCCTACATTGATAGACAGTAAGTCAGAAATACTTATTAACTCACTCATGTTAATACTACAGTGTCCACACATATTAAGTTTGGTTCGGATCTCTTGTAACATCTCTGGCAATCTCTGTTTACTTTCTGCATTGGACAAAAACTCAGTTTCCAGCTGCAAAGACAAGTACGTACATGTATAAAACAAGGCATAGTTTATATGATACAGACCTCACAGCATACTTCAAACATAATACAGGAAATATAGGGATATGATACCAATAGTATATTTTGTACAGTATTTTTTATAATTAAAAGATAAGTTTTTACAGGATTTTTTTGTGGTACATGTAGTTTGAAGAAAATAAAATGCACATGTTGTCTCATGCTTGATGTAGCGAACTATTATTTGTATCAAAGAGTCTTCAAGATGGCCATGATAAAACATTCCACTGAATATCACATATGTGATTTGGAGATCTTTTCCAATGGCAGAGCGGCTTATAAATTAGGCATACACCAATGGTGTGCAGATGTACATACCAATGCTGTAACTGCACTTACCTCAAGCTGTGTCAGGTATGTTGCCAATTTTTTAACGACAATTTCATATTTGCAGGTTTGTGTGGTGACATCAAATACAAAGCAGAGGTTAAAGATGAGGGCATTACGCTTGTACTTGTGATCATCTATACACACTGGACATCCTACAATCTTTTGACCTAGAGCATCTCTGTACAATAATATTAAAGATAAATCATGTTTG